>JAVFHW010068225.1:653-55765 GCA_032159205.1 Eurystomus glaucurus suahelicus
ATAAGTAATCATTGCTACTATCTACCTCAACCATGCAACCAAATCTTCAAAGGCAGCTGAGTTGCCACTGTCATCTAATTTTATGAAAGCGAGATGCTAACACCAGGAAGGCATTACCTCCACAAGAGGTAGAATGTGCAATTCCTGATCTCAGCTTTGCTTTAAGCAAATGAGCTTGGCAAGAGCTATGCAACCCACCAAAATGGAGAGCATCAGTTCCTACTGTAGTAATGAAGTTAAATACTGTTCTCCACTTACTACAGAAGAGCAGAGATTTGGGCTGAAGTCTAAATAGTTTTGATGTGTATACGAGCAACATAAAGAGACACCTTCAAGAATAAGAGAAAATGAGACCTAACAAGGAAGGATGGAGCACTTAAATTTGTTCTGTCTTGAAAGAAAGGTTAAGGACAGCCATGGTAGAGTTCAAGCACAGCTTTAATGCTGATTGGGAGAGGAGATGACACTTTTTCCTTGGTATTTGAATATGTCCATCCCTAACATTTCCAGACAGAGTAGCTGTCTGGGAATTTTCCCTACACCTCTGGGAACTGAAGCACATACAGCATATTCAGAAATGACTGGTGGGGCAAAGGTGGCTCTTAGAATGCCTGCTGTTAGAGAAGCCAAATTAGATTTGGTGCAATTTATCAGAGCTGGAGACCACCCCATGTTACAGTAGTCCTCCTAGTGCTAGTTATGGCCACAGTATGCCGTACACTTTTTGTAAATTTCCTTCCCTTTGTGACCCATGCATGAATAATGGTGCCTCTAGTCCGTTGATGACTGTTGGATACCTAAGAAGCAATATCAGGTGTGAATGAAGATGTCTCCCAGAAACTCCAGCAAGCCTAGTCACTACATAGACTGTCACTTCTTCAAAAGGACAAATTCCTCAGACCGGAGCATAGCAGCAGAGAGGGCTGTGTGTGGAGGAAGGTTTTGAAAGGGTTACTCAAGTCCTAGTCCTGTGCACAAGGCTCCACTCAGTCTGGTAATAGGGGGATGTTCAGTGCATATTTCTGGGCTTAACTCACAGTATCTTAACATTACCCCTGGGATGAAATATACCCTCTTTTATGAGCTCAGGAGTGGTAAAATAAGAACTTCGGTGAAGTATGCAGAGGTCATCCTAATTCATGAAAATGAAACGGGTTCCCTCCAAGAATGATTTACCGTGTTTTGTTACCATATTTTTGGACTGCCATTATTTTCTGTACTTAATCTTTTATGGGGCTTTTATGATTTTGTTAAATGGGAGTTCATTTATAGGGAAGGTTCTGCTCCCTTCCCCGGTCAAGGCCCTAATATGCAAAGTCAATTCTCATTTTTATTGTTGTCTTTGTGGTTCACCTCTCAGAAAACTTTGAGATTCTGAAGGAAAAGAACCTCTCTTGCAATGGGGACCAAAGGAAAGGAAAACAGCAATGTAGCTTGCTTTTATGCTTAGGGGACTCCTTGTGAAGCCTATTTAGGGACAGTCACATGGCAGCCCTGAAGAGCATACAGATACAATATCCTCACAAGGTCTGGGGGTTCTTGATTACATTTCTTTAGCAACTCTTTCACATCCACATCCAAGGACACTGACTTGTGAGTAAAATGACGCGATGGCGTAGCCTTCAAAGACTGTTTATCTTTGAACACTGAATCACGTTCAGTACCTCACTCTGCATCCCCAGCAGAACAGACAGTAAGGCTACCTACATTCTTCCTCAAGTGTCCTGGTCTGCTGCTGCTAATCAAATAAGTGAATGGTTTATGCCTGAAAGCAAGAGATGCAGAATTCATGGACGACTCAAGGTGATGAACTCCACTATACCTTCATAAAAATTATACTGGTGATATAATTGGCCTGTAAGTAAAGTTTAAGAGCAACGAGCCACAGCAAGTTCTATTGATGGTGAGCTGCATCTGCCCTTGCCATAGACTTTCTAGCTGACCCCCAGAGCAAAGAAGGTACCTTTGTTATTAAAAAATTCCCTCTTTCATTCCTGAAAAGGCAGCCAGAATTAGAAGGTAACTGGTCCTTTATTTCTGAGGCAAGCTCTGCTGAACAGCTGATACTGAGCAGGAGGCGATCATTCAAACATCTGTCTTTGTAGCAGAGTTGGAAGCTTCTGAGATGATTCCCCATAACTGCAGTTATAAAGAAAAATGAGAAGGCTGATTTTAGGACAATCACAATTTTTAAAAAATATTTTAATTCTTTGGGCAAGATTTTTCACTAGAAACAAGAGCCTATACACTCAGGCATTTCCTTGGCATTTCATCCGATCTATTAGGTATGTAACTATTAAGACTGATACTCCATTTTCAGTAAAAAGGTATAAAAGCTGGTGCATCACCCTTCTTTTCATTATGGGAAGGAAATGAGCAATGAGTATAGACTAAAGGCAGTTTGCTGTCATTTTGCACAATTCCAGAAGTGTATGTAAAATGGAAAGTCGGGGCCAATAAAAGCAATTTTTGGAGTCCTATTAGCTTCCAAGTGGAATCACAATATATGGTTAGCTGGGAATCTGCAGGATTTCACACCTAATTCTACTGGACTTAGAATTTAATTTGCCATCAGAACAAAACCTCTAATTGTGAGCAGAAGCAGCTTATTACATCTTTTATGTGACTCTGACTCACAGATTGACCGAACTGTAAGGAAAGAATTTTCACTTGCATACAGATGATGATCCTGCTTGGATGTTGTGTACCTAAGAATTCTTCATGATTCACTAATAAGAAACAGAGTATGAAAGGAAATTATCTTCATGTGTTTCTCTCACCCATAAAGCCCAAAATAGACAAAGTGTTAGAGCAATTGCGTACCCTTGCACCTTCTTCAGTTAAGTCCTCTTCCACAGTCCTCAACTAGCAAGCTGTTAAAGAAATATGTGGGGAGAGGAACGTTTATATCCTAGCTATCAGTCAAAGGCTGGTAGTAAATACAGGAGGAAAACATAGAAAACCAGTAGAATTAGGAGTGAGAAGAGTAAAGGGAAAAAAAGAGGAAAAGGGCGCCTACTGAAACTTCTCTCTCCAGACACTCATGATCAAAGCCCACCACTGCCATTAGGCAATCAATCTGCAGTTGCATACATAAAACTTTGGCAGTGTATAGTCTCCACTGCTTTCAACAGAGGCTTTAGACATCTGAAACTGGGCACTATCCCAAAATTTAGATCCAGTTGCACTATACATTCCAGAAAAGACAGCACCAAATCAGAGGCCCTCTTTTACCCATGTTATTTTCAAGCTGCAGTGTGGAAAAGTTATGCTCCAGTCCCCATGTTTAACCTCTGGGATTGGCTATATTTGTGTTCTCCAGCTTCATCAAATGGCACACACTGCTAGTAGGCAATTACTGCCTAAATGCATTGTTACTTTAGGAGAGATTACTGAAAATGTGTGCCTCTCCTTCCTGACTAATTCCTTCCAAGATCATTCAATCACCTACAGACTTCTTTATTTTGTAAATAGAAATCTACACTGGCATAACATTTTGTAAGTGTAATGCAGCCTGTTTCGTAAGATGAGTGACCCTGAATCTCCTTATTTGTATTGCTTTTCAACTTTTAAACCTCCATGTCTTTTGTGCTGGGACACTCTGCTGCTCTCGATTCAAAATTGGCCCTAGCAGCCAGACAAAGTTTTAGCAGCCTCCTATTCTCGCTCACTCCACAGTCAGAGGTTTTTCAAGCAGCTGCACTGGATTTCCTTGCAGGGAGATGAATTCAAAGGAATTCTGCAGTTACAACTGAAGCACAGAGGACAGCCTCAGCTGCTTAATCCTAGTCTATTTACCTCTATCTCTAGATGCTTCTGTCTTCCTCTGATTAAACACCTCTTTAGAGATAACTTAATCTCAGCGTATCTGAAGAATACAGAGGCAGCTGTACATTTACTAGATATTACAATACCAGAATACTTCGTTTCTTAATACTCTATTTGTCTTTTATTCCATTATCAGAAAAAAAAGTGCAGTAGCTGCAGATGTCCAGGACTTTTGTTGAACTCTTCCACATCCACATAAATGACCTGTGGAATGTGCAGCCTCTCGTGAAGTTCTGCGGGAGAGGTTGTTCTACATGAAAAAGTCTGAGACCAAACACCGCTTAATAGGATACACATAGATGTGTGGTGAGATCCAGAGCATGTCCATGAAATCATCTGTGTATATATGATAAGAAACTCACTCCCTCTTGGATAACCTCATGATTGTTTTTGTTAAACCCTTGGCAGCTTAAAAGGCATCTTGCTTTCCAGTGTTGGGGCCTTCTTCCTTTCTCTTTTCTTCTCTCTTCCCCATACAAGGGCCCCTTCTCTTCACTCAGCTCCCACTCTCCCTCTCAAATAACATTCTCTCTGTACTTCACTGCGCAAGAGCAGAAGGCCCAGACCATGCTTCTAAAGGCCAGGAATAATGCCCTAGTCTCTCTGAGTGATTGATGCACCATCCATGCAGAATACCCTGCCATAGTCAGAGGGGTTTACAAAGCCATGCATGCAAAGATACCTGCTGATCTGCGTTTTACTTTAACTGTAATTTAAACAGAAGAATTTGGTGAATGTTCCTCGACTATATGGTCTTTCTTCTCGTTGTCGAGAAGCTGAAGCCCAAGATTTCAAGGCAGACCCAAACAAGGAATCACGCACACAGAGATGTATGTTACACAAAGATCTATATTTAATATTTAAAAGAATTAAAACTTGCAGAAAATATTTTGTTTGAACAGATCTACAAGACAAGTCTTTGGTTCAGGCAGTGCTGCCTATTCTAATTAAATACACACGTAACCTTACTTTGAATTTACAGAGCTCCAAGCAGCATTTCCTTTCCTAAACTTTTGGCCGCTACTGCCAAGGCCAGACATTACACAAGTGCCTTCAGTGTGTATCCAAAGACTAGAATACAGCCCAGGATGTGGATACTTGCCCATCGTGGGTGAGTGGAGACATACTGCTTCACCTTATGCCCAAGCCTGCACCTGAGGCATGCAGACATCTGTTACAACACAAGCTCTGAAGTGTTAGGACATTTCAGTTTTACTGTGATCTTAATAACTGAGAGCAGTTCTATTCTTTAATGTTACAGGGGACGTTTCTCTTTCCATCAAGTCAACAGCAGAATTCTCATTAACTTCAGCATTAAATGGGAGTATTCACTGAGCACCTATCAGGGGGAACAGATGTGGTAAGAGTCAGAGAATTGTAATTGCGTACACTGAAAAGCTTGCTCCAAATGCCCCGAGATGCTAGCAGTTCAGATCTGAATCCAAGCTGTGCAGTTCAGGAAAATCTTTATTGATAACCCTTTAAAAATTTAACTGCTTTATTGATAACCCTTAAAAAAAATTAACTGCTGCTTTTCTGCAGTTATGATTTTGTATAAGGAAAGCTTACCCTTTGGACATTGACATTTTCCCACCTCACCAGAAAAACTGTCAGAGCATAGCTGGCTTTCAGTCAAAAACCATCCTGGGCAAGATGGAATTTGGAAGAAAATAAGATAATTGCTGTATTAATTTATATAGATAATTAAACAATTTAGTTAATTTACAGTTTCTAATTATATGCTGCTATATGTTATTCTGTATCTCTAAGTCTCATGAGTAAAATCAGAACTGAAATGACTGTAAAGCTCACAAAGGTTTGCCAAGATTCAACTAAATGTTGCCATCTACTGTTAGAATAATAATAAAAGAAACATAAATAGTGAAACTAGCACTGTTAATTGTGAAACAACTCAGTGGATATTTGTGTCTTATTGTACTGATGCACAAGGCATTTTGCTTTGGATGCAAAGGCAATAATATCTCTGTAAATCCTACTGTATGTCAGAGGGAGAATACAGTTCATTGTTTGCAAGATCCCATTATGATTACTTTTCAGCTTCTAAAAATGTTGTAATAGTTTCCAGATCCAGCACTCGTGGTATTCAGTACGCTGAGAGAAAACAGGCTTCATTGAAAAGCTTGTTCTATGTGTTCCTCATCTGTGCTTTTTTTGACTGTGCATATAGAAAAAGGATAGTTATATGTGTAGCAGGTTTCTAAACATGTTACTTTTCCAGTATTAAAGTTAAAAACACCTCCTCCTCTTCACTGACAAACATGACAAGCAGCCTACATGAAGATCATCCATGAGCATCTGAGCAAAGACATAAGACCTATTGTTTACAGACTGCTTCTGTTCTGAGCTGACAATAGAAAAACTATTGTCAGTCTTTTACTGTGTGTACAGCAGAAACATGATTTTACAAGGGTTAAAAAATCTCACACAGGACACTTTCCCTGAAGCTCTAAAAATGAAGGCCATGTGCAGGTTCCCATGTGTGACACTGGAGCAGGAGACAGATCTAAAAATTGTAGGATTTCTGAATTGCAGTTGTCTGTGCCTTAGCTGTCATACTACAGTTATTTCACTGTGTCCCATATTTGCTCACTGAAAGGAATCCATTACGTTTTCTACAGAAATTGGAAAAATAAAGTAAAATGTATTCACCTAACAAGGCCTAGTATGCTTCAAACAGAACTTTCAATAACTTTGAAAAATGCCCTGCTCATGTGTTGTTTTATTACATTCTCAGACAAACATCCTCTGCTGGCTGTCACAGGTAGGAGTTGTGAAAAGGTTAGAGGCTATCCATGCCATCTAGAAAAGAAGAAACCTGAACACAGAAAAAGCAAAACCATGCATAGTATCATGCAGTGCCACCTGCAGCTGGAACTCTGAACTGTAAACCGTTTTTCAGTAGAACTGGAGAGACTTGCTGCTGCTGCTGCTCCTGGAGTAGCATTGTAGTGTGGCCCTTGATCAGCTGCGTAACACGGAAGATAAAATTAAGGTAATATTAGTAATGTATATTGTTTCAGAGTTTCTTTGAATTGTGTCAAATTATGTTTCTTCCAGGTACAGGAATATGAATTTTTATTATGTAAATTCTGATTCAGCAGACAAGTGCACCTAATGTGAGGTGCAATGTGGGATGGATTGAGAGACAGTGAGCAGTAGCCGTGAACCCTTGAACTATGTACTCAACAGTTTGTTTTGCCTTTGTGTGTTATCAGTATGAAGGGGTGAATGGGTCAGCCAAAACCAGTATCAGAGATAGCATACAGGTCTCTTTGTCAGGAGTTACGCAATAAAGACCAAAGCTCTAAGAACTCTTTGATATACGAAAAGAATGGAGTTAGGAAAGTCCAAACTTAGCAGGAGCTGAAATTATCAAAGAACATGAAGACCAGCAGTAAGAACTCCTATGGAAAATGCCAAGACACCCAGTGATTTATTGGCCTTAATTTTTACTGGTTATGTCTGTCTTCAGGTCTCTCAGGTCCCTAAGCCTACTATCAATGCCTTGGCAAATGAAGCATTACCCAGGGTAGAGGAGAATTGAGTTAAGGTGTACTTAAGCAGGCTGGACATGTACAAGTTCATGGGACCAAACAGAATGCATCGCAGGTTGTTGTAGGAGCTGGCTGATGTCCCTATGAGACAATCCTTACCATCCTCATAGTGTCATGATGTTTCTGAGAGGTTTCTGATGCCTTGAAAAAGGAAAATGGTGCACAGCCTTGTTTTAAAAGGGCGAGAAAGAGTGTCTAGGCAATGTTAGGCTGGTCAGTGTCACCTCAGTCCAAGATTATGAAGCGAGTCCTTCTGGAAGCCATGTCCAGATGACTGAAGGAGAATAAAGTGATTGGGAGCATGGGTTTAACAAGGACCAATCATATGTGACCAACCGGACTGTCTTCTATAACAGCCCATATAGCAAGAGGAGAACAGTGAATACTGTTTGCCTCCACTTAGTGAGGCCTTCAGAACAATCTCCTGTGCTATACTTACAGCCAGATTAGTGAGATACAGACAGTATAGACACAGTATATCATAGGTGGAAAACCTTCTGGACCACCGGGCTCATAAGGTAGTGATCAGCATTATGAAATCTGTTGTGGGATACTTGTGATGTTGTGCAGGAATCGTCTGGGGCTAGAAGCATTTAAAGCAATCTTCCGCTTGCAAAATTTTTGTCTTGTAATTGCAAATAAAAAGCAAACTGTTCTCGCTTCCAGGCTCTTAGAAAACTAAATCCAAGCATACGCTGAAATTTGTTACTTTCTTTGCTTCCCTAAAATGTTATTACTTTGTTTGAGTCTACTTTTTGGGTAAGAATTGTCACTCTGTTGAGAGAAAGGCTGGTCATACCATGCTAATGCTAGATCTGATAAAGGAAACAACTCACTAGACATGAGAAGAAGCACCTGCTTCCAACAGATTATCACTTCATCGTCCTTTACTGCAGCTGTCCTAAGACCAAGATATTCTGGGAGATATTCTGCATTAGCTCTAGTGCCTTTTCAGTGGTGGTAGAAAGAATGGCTGTTAAAAAAGCCAGCTTTGGTCTACCTAATTCTAGTGATAGGTTGCCTGGTGGACACCATAAAAAAACTCCAGGAGACATGGCAATTTTTTGACTAGGGCTTCCTCCATCTAAGGCTATCAGTGAAAACCTTTCCCAGAAAAAACGCATGGAAGTACCTGGCGTCATCAAGTCTATAGTGTTTCTGCTCTGACACACTACAAAGCATGTCCTGTTTACAGGTGAACTGTGCTCTTTCTTTGCATGATCAAATGCATCTAGGGACAGTTTCCCCTTAACCAGAGCAGAGGTACATCACAAAGAAGGAAGCAGTTGCCAGTCCAGTCTCATCCATGAAGGAGAAAACTCAGTGAGGATCTAATCAATGTGTATAAATATCTGAATGGAGTGTGTAAAGAAGATAAAGCCAGGCTCTTTTCAGTGATCCCCAGTGACAGAAACAGAGGGAGTGGACACAAAGAAAAACACAGGAGGTTCCCTCTGAGCATCAGAAAACACCTTTTCACTGTGAGGGTGACTGAGCACTGGCACAGGTTGCCCAGACAGGTGGTAGTCTTCATCCTTGGAGGTATTCAGAGGCTCTCTGGACATAGTCCTGGGCAACTGGCTCTAGGTAGCCCTGCTTAAGCAGGGGGCTGGGCTAGATGACCTCCAGAGGGCACTTCCAACCTCAACCAGTCTGTGGTTCTGTGATACCAAGCAGCTTTTTCCCTTGTGGCATAGTCTACTAATCCCATCTTGTTTAAGAATAGCTTTTTTTTTTTTCCTGTGGTGGTTAGCAATGTATGTTTAGATATGAAGATGTGGAAGGCAGCATGCAAATCTAAATGTGTGGCTGTGCTGAAGCACACAATCCTCCTATAACCATGTAACAAAGCAAAGAGTTCCCACAGTTATGTGGAAAAACAGTTTCGTTCCTTCACTTTCAGTTTTGTTCCTCTGTCAGCATATGCATATTCTGAGGCAAAATTCAAGTCAAATGAATAAAATCCCAAAAGGTCTAGATATGTAACAATCAGGTATTAGACTGCTACAAGAGGCAAGGAACAGGAGTGACAAGCAGTGGGATTTATGAAAACCAGTTCCCAGAGGCTCTTAAATTGGATGTGCAAAATAATGCAATTTAAAACGGAACATGCTTTCTATCTGTTTTGGAGACAAGCTGATCTGTCCAAGAGAGCTTTCTAGGCTTAATTGATCACAGTTCCTGGTAAGGACAGAATGTTACAAACATCTATGAAGCTTTGCAACTTGGAACAGAAACATGTCACACATCTTAGAAGCTCCTTGGTTCATACACAGCAGTTAGGATTTGCTACGTCCAAGGAGAGCAATGATCAAAAGGCCAAATAGTATTTAGGAAGGGCATATTTTTTCACAGTGTATTTTTGTTTCATGCCAAACTTTGAAAAATTAGGACTTTGTTGCAGATTTTATGAATTATAGTGTTGTTGTATGCCATTATTTAATTCTGATTTTTTCATGATGCTTGGTGTTTTTCCTTAAGCAACTCCAACCCTTGGAGACTGAGGATTATATAATAATTATAACAATATAATAAATAAATAATATATGAATAAAATTATGGTTATATAATCTCAGTTTTCATGAAGAAAAGAGCATCCCAAAAAGTAGTTATCTGTTCTCTTCTTCTGCACAGCTTTCCAAAAATGTGCTCTCTTGGTGTCTTAATGTTTTCATATCAAATCTCATGAGTTTTAAATTGGTCTCATGCTTTTGAAAGAGGGCTGAGAAATTTTTCAGCTGTCATGGGAAAGAGAGATGTCAGGTATAGCAAGCAGTGAATGAAGCTCTTCAGGGTTGAAAGAGGCATAACATAGTTTCCTTTACTATTGAAAATCTTAGCTCCTTTTCACAGAAAGAGGTGGCTTTCTAATGGCTACTGAAAAACAATCACCTGAGGAAAGGCCTCTTTGTCCTTTTCGAGCCAGTTGTCTTCACCACCGGTTCAACACTCCTTGTAGATAAAGCTTTGACTCCTTGTCCTTTAAGTGGTACTTTTAACAAGCAAGATCAATAAGAAAATCCACTTTCCTAAAATGAATGGCAAAGAACCAATCAATGCCCAGCCCTCGTCCACAGGACCTAGACAGATTCATAATCTTTCCTGCAGATCTGGCAGAGGGAGCTCATTTTACCCAGCAAAAATGCACAGCTAAATATGAAATTGTTTAAGATTTCGGGGGAAAAAAATTGCCTGACCAGATGTAGTAAGTCAAAATTACATGAAACAAGTTGTTAATTCTTAACAGATAAATCACTTGGAATGGTCTTCATGGAGAGTAACTAAGTGTGAGCACATTTGTGTAATCTAGTAACACAAAAAAACCCCCCCATACTCTGTGTTTGACAGTAATAATAGTGTGATTGTGCTACGCTTCTAGTCAAAGTGAAGTCTAAAATAAGGATCAATTCGGCCATTTGAATTATTGTAAAAATTTATGTCACATAAGGCATGGCAGTTACCTCCTTCTGCCCACAATTATTTGTATAGGGCAATAACATCTCAGAAAAACTATGAAACTATTGGTCAATACTTATGAAGCCTTTAAATACTTTCCAGCAATTATCATTGTTGAGACTGCTGTTAGGCACTTGAGTTGGAGCCACCTTTAGGACAGTGTTCTGCATAGTGGTGTTAAAACTACACACCTGTTGTGGGTGGCAAATTATGGTTTCATCCATGATTTGCAAAGAATTTTTCTACCAGCCATGGTTATTTTACTTTTCTGTCTGGATTTTACAGATATGAAAAAATAAGAAGTTATGGAAATTATATTAGAAGTCTTGCTGAGGACTGGGAGAGAACAGAGAACAGAAGTCAGGTTCCTGGGCTCTCAGTGCTTTGCTCTCCTTGCAAAATACAACAGCAATGAATGCACTGCAGGCTGAGGACACTAACAGTGAACTGCAAAATGAGGGAAGATAAGGTCATGTTTGATAAACATTTAATGGTACTGGTCATTGCAAAAGAAGAGATTAATTTCCTCAGGGTTACTTTAATGTTTTCAAATTATATTAATTTAAGACAGCTCATGCAATAATTTGTTTGGTAATTAGTTGATTGCATAAATATTGGGATCTTATAGCAGTAATTGCTACTAATGCATCCTAAAAGGAGTTTTTAGATTATGCTTAGGAATATATCTGATTTTGAAATGACATATCATTTATATAATTTAATTAATACCTAGATATCATAGACAATGTACTTTCTTTTCCGAGAAACAGCTTTGCCAACATCAACAAATGAAATTCTCACAGTACTTTTGAGAGACATTTTTCAGGTTGAAAACCTGAATATGTAGATTGAATGACATGGCTACTGTGGTCAGATTATGCAAGCCTATGGCAAATTTCCCCCATCCCTTTCACATTACAGGTAGGTAAGGTATCATCCACGATGTTCTAGCACAGCTGACCTAGGTTCATATTACTGTTCCCTGTCACCATCCTCCAAAATCAGAAGTTTTATGTCTTGCTCATAATCAGACTTTCCCATTATGAAAGAGGTTTAGGAAACATATCATACTGAGAGCCACCTTAGCGGGTGAACACATGGCTGGTTATGCTGGCAGAGGTGAACTGGTTATAACCTCTGGTGAATGCAGCAGTGATTAACAGATGAGTGTTGACAGCAGTAAACCTAGTTCAATTACAAGCAGAACAGCATGTGAAACTGCAATCACATTACAGACCCAAACCTTATAAAATCTCTCCCTCCATCACATGTTTAATATGATTCTGATGTACATCAAAAAGGGAAAGATACTGAGGAACATGGTGAGGAAAGTTTTGGTCAACAGCATTCCTGCTTACAAAGTAAACTTGTAATTTTCCTTTTGGCCTCAGTGTAAATACTTCTTGCCAAAAAATATGCTCTATTAAGAGCAGATTCTCAGTGAAACAAAGCAGATCATATCAGTGAATAATTTGTATCCTTCAAATATTCAAAATGTAGACATAACTGGTGAAATAACTATTAATTTTAATAAATAACTGTTATCACTGTTTATACAATTGTTTAATAGCCAGTGAATAGATTTTAATAGTATGAGTCAATCTCCAGTATCAGATGGTATTAATCAATGCCCTTAATGCAGTTCTAAGGTTTAGGTTATGATATTATCTAGCTCCTGGACTGATCTTTAACCTCATAATTGCTTGATATTACTTTTTATTATTTCACAGATATCAGCCAACTAATTTTTTGAACTCTTTTAAAAGTAGGTATTCTCTAGAAGGGTTTACTCAGCATAAGAAAATCCTTTTCGGACCAATCAAATGCAAAGTGAGGGGTCACAGATTAGATTTCTAGAGGAAACCAGAAGTTTGTCATTAGTGTTCCTGTTCTTTATGAACTCCTGCCAGGCTTATATCTTAATTGCCATTCAAATCTAAGCCAGATAATTTTTATACTCTGCAATTTTGCAGCATAATGAAACATCATGAATATTGGATCTTAACCACTTTTAGATGTATGTAGCATACTATTTAAGATAATCGGGGAATGTTTTAACAATGTATGTGTGGAGTTTAGGTGGCGGTTTTTTTGTTTATATGTTTGTTTTGCATTCAGTAGATACAATAAAAGACCTTGCCAGGGAGTGTACTGTCTTTCTAACTTTAGGACTGAAAGCACTAGAAAGTTCTGCCACATCCAGGGTTTAAATGGTCTCTACTAACAGTGTCTCTCATTTTGTCCTCTGAGCAGCACTTTTCCAACCTCAAATGGCATATTCAGGAGGAAATTAGCATAACAAGATCTGACTAAAATAATCTGATCCCCCTTATTTTAACACAAATGAACTGACATTAGAATAAGTTTTAAAATCTACTGGTTTGTTACTAAAAATAGAAAATGCATTTATGTAGGGTTTATAGCGTAGGTTGTTGAGCTGAGGCTTAGGGAGTTCTCAGTGCAGCCAGTGTAAGGCTCAAAACTGAACTGATAAAAGCTATCCCCAGAGATACAAGATACCTCATTAAAAAATCAAGCAAGCAAACAAAACAACAACCAAGAAAACAACCCCAAAAAACAGCCAACCAAAAAAACCCCAAATCAACAAGCAAGACAAAAATCACAGTATTTTCTCATTGCAATCCAAAAAGCCTCACAGAAGTAAGGAAAGCGCTAGCATGTGTATAGTCCACATCTGCCCATTGTTAATGGGGCTGGGGATGAATCTGAGCTCTCAGGGGCTGTCTGGTACACTCTGTTATCTCATTGACAGTAAAAGGATTTTACTAGCTTAATGCTTAAGTTTGCGTTATAGCATCATACAGAATGAACCTGTGGTACACTTATACCATCCACTATGCTTGTGAGGGTGTTTTCAGCAATAATAATTTTTAAAATCTGAAGGAAGCATTGAAAACACAAGAGGAGAAAAGACTTTTTGACAACTAAACAACAGAAAGAGTAGGCCTGTAGAGATTATACAGATTTACTTGGAGATGGGATGTTCTGAGTAACAGGAGTTCTGGTGGTACCAATATCACCTTTCTCTGAAAAAAACATTGCTAATAGGAGTGGCAATATCCCTAAAAAGGCTCAGGGAAGAAACCTGAAAGCATCGTTAGAGAAGGTGAAAAACCTTTCCAAGTTTTAGCAAAATTGTACAAGGATTTGATTAATTTGCACGACAGTCCACATAATAGAACTGTTTATGGACTATCTTATCTTTTGTTAGTCTTTTATTAATTTTGCTGTGACATGATATTACACTGGAAAGCAGAGCTTACAGGCAGCAGATGAAAGCCAAAAAGGAATGTGTGTGAATCCCCTTATAAAACATTTTTGTTCTTCTGTGTGTGGCATTTGTAGCGTTTTTCCTGCAACAACAGTGGACATGGTCTGATAGCTGAAGATAAATGCTGAGCTGTAGTAGCAGTATTTATGAACAGTTACTCCGGCCATAGGTGCTATGAGTTGATGATGATAGGCACACTTGGCTATGATGAGGCTTTAGTGTGAATATCCATCAGGGCAGCAAAGCAGACGCCCCAGCAGAGAGCAGTACTGCTTCTAATCCATGCACCTCCTACTTTTGTTAGGCATGGGATAGTAGCAATATATGGCTAGAAGGATTATGCTATGCTGCTAATGACTACTCACATATTAGAGGAATTAGACAACTGGACATTATGATGAAGATTTCAGAAAACTAACATCTTTCAGACTAAAGAAGTACAGGAACTTGGAGTGCACACAATAGAAATTGGGAGGATTCATGGTTGCTGGTTGACAGTAAAGGGAACAAGGCTGCCTAGGCCAAGGTGAAGATAACAAGCTGTTTGGCTGCAGAAGTGTGACTGAAAGGTCATTTTATTCCTTGTTACATAATTCTGCTGAAAGAAATCTTCATATTGGAATAACAAGTCAGAAAAGTCTGTTTATTTCTAACAACAAAACCTAAACCTTATTTAAAAATGTTCTGGGTATTAATGTGAAACTTGTTTTCTGAAAGCTGAGTTACTGAGAGTCTAATGCATTGTCAGTTAAGTTTTCTTTTTATCAACAATCTGTTATTTAAAAAATTGGTTTTTAAATCTCTTTCCTAATTTTAAAGATGCTTAAATACCAACCATGATCAGATACTGTTTAGTTATATGATGGGAATGACCTGATGGATATACCATTATTACAGCTGCTCTGAATATATTTGTCAGTCCTCTACATTAAGCAGCCATTGCATGAGAGAGGTCTGTGAATATTTTCTTCACATTTTTGCCTCATGGTTATCCTTTCCATAGAACAAGCTGTAAATCATTAAACGTGGCTCCCATAAAATTTTTCCACTATTGCCTTAGTTGCTTGATGGAAGAATTTATTCTGAAGAGAAGCAGTACAGCACTATCTGGAGAGCCAAGAAATATACATTTGCTTGGGTCCTCTGCGCTGTAACACCCAAAAGTCTGAGAATTTTGCAAGTGGGACTTTGCTGTTCATTTAAACAGATGGCCTTGACAGTAGCTATCCATGCATCTATATCATATCTAAGTATAAAGTCTAAGTCTAAGGGTTTCAAACCTTGAGCCTCCGAACAATGGTCTGTTCTGGTCTGACATTCTCATTACAGAGGGATATATCACCTCTAAACTGCCTGGGAGCTAGAAAAAACTTCCAAAAATAAAAAGTAAAACAAATACTGGCCATGAATAAAGACAAGTTTTGGCATATGTGTGCCAGGCAGACTGAAACACAGCTGTATGGGTGAGGTGTTAGCTTTCAGTCACTGTCACTGTTCCCCCCTGGTTTCTTCTCAGCATAAAGTAAGGCAAGTTTCTGCAGAAGAATTCCAACTGAAGAGTCATAGGATGCCTTACGGATTTCCTCAGGCTCACATATGTTTAATTTATCAATGAGATTTACTTAAAGGCAGGTTTATTATCTAGTGTGTTATTGAGACACTATGAAAATTCATGTCTAATTAAAAAGCATTCACTAGCTCTTACATTAAGCCAGTACTAACATAAGAAATTAATTTTAAAAGTGATTTTGAATTGTGAGATGTCCATTATCAACCTCAAGTTTTGATAAAAGGTTTTAAAAATCCGAACTCTATTAAAAAACACAAACACATCAAACCTAAATATTTTTACTGTCTAAAGTTACATTGCCTACATATGCTAAGTATTCTGCAGACTGCATTGAATTCTCATGTAGCCTGAACAGAAACATAATAACTCAGACAACTTTTTAAAGTTTAAGTATAATAAGAATCTCAAATTCTACATTTTACCCAGTTGCAAAGATAATACTGTGTTGCAAGTATTTAGTTTAACCACAGGGACTTTTCAAGTTCATCTTAATGGTACCGTGTTATCAGGATGATTGCAATGGAACTTAGTTTTTCAACAGTATGCTTTGAAATGCACACACCACAGAGAGGTTCACTTCTTTTTTCAAAGTGCGCAGGACTTAGTAGCTAAGTTAGCTCTCCTGCATCCTTAACATAGCCCATGAAAGAACCTCTTACTCTGGAGGCTTTTTTTCCTAGATGCTGTGTCATAGTTTAAGAGGGAAATAACCCATTACATGTATACACAGGTTCCCTTATATTGATATAATTATACAGGAACACAAATTTCATCCAATGAAAAATCTAAGTCATGGTACACAAGGAAAGAAAGACAGTAGTAAAAGGAATACAGGTGACGGGGTGATTGGATTTTACTGGCAGCAGTAGCATAGTCTGAACTGGAGCATTAACAGCAATACAAGAAATTGTAACTAAAAATGGTCTCTTAGATATCTTGGGGCAGAGGTCCACTCTACCACTGCGAGTTAGGGTGCTTGTACACTTGAACGGGTCTTGCTGTCTTCAAACAGCCACACCTTGGACACAAAAAAGATTACACATCTGAACTTCAAATTCTCTTGTCTCTAGGTTTTGTCTTATTCTGGAACCCTCTTTCCTTGACATTGCCATTGTCTAATGTAAGGGAATCTTACCACCTGTGAGCATAGCTAAGTTTCTTCTGCTTCTGCTACCAAGTTAGGCCCAACCATTGCTTCTTGGATAATTTTTAAATGGGGGAAATACCGGAAACAGAGTCTGCCAGGATTATTTCAAGGAGACCTACATTTATTCAGTAGAGTTTTATTCACTAGGCCAAGATTGCTAATTTTGAAATTAATCAAGGTCTTACCTAAGTTTTAGCAACCACGGTTAATTAAAGAAATGTAACTAACATGCTATCAAATCAAAGAATCTCCAGAGACTCATGTTTTGTATTGAGGCACACTGACAAAGTCAAATGTGACAAGTTCTTCCCTTGCTGCCAACAGCAGCTTGTCAGGTTTAATTGTTACAATTGCACAAGATAAATTAAAGGTGTAGTCATACTTACTAATTTTGCAAACATGCTTTTGAGTTTAAAAATATTTTTTAAATCACTCTTTTTTTTTTCTTGAATGACACATAGTATCATGCAATCAGTCACTTCGCATTGGGTTCTGTGACAATAATCTGGTTTGGCTGCTATGAAAGAGAATTACAGAGGATGGAAGCAACAGAGAAAGATTACTGGGCTGCTAGTAGGCCTTAAATATGAAGCAGATAGGCATTTGATCAACATGAGGCTGTGCATGAGTGTTATAGATGGGAAAGTTTTTCATTTAGCACATAGACTCTTAGTAAGCAATGCAAATAAAGCTGTAAATACTTGTTTATATGCAGAAACGTGGTCTTGCGCATTATTAAAATAATTTAGGCTATTGGATCTAATCCAAGGCACTGCAAATACTGGGATAAGGTAAGCTCCTAGAAGGAATTAGTCTGCAGCACAGTTGTGGATATTCTTGTTGTTATACTGGCACATATAACCAACAACATTGGGTGGAGTTAAAAAAAAAAAAAAAAAAAAGGAAAGGAAAAAGAGCATAGTCTGAATAAACTGGCAAACTGACATATATTTATTTATTTGTGGTTAGTAGAAGAAAACGTAGCCAACTCCTTTTTTCATAATCACAGGAATTTTGGCTGAAACAATGTAATCTATATTAATTCACCTTGGCAAAAAGAGAAGCTAGAAAATTCCAGGCAATCTTGCTAATCTAGACATTTAACCATTTGTACCCATAACTTGGCGCCCCTAACTCCCAGCAAAATTATAACACATGCATGCACTGGGCAAGATCCATGTTACACAGTCTTTGTCAACTCTGAAAACATAGGAGAAAACACGGTTCTAAATGCTTTTGTGCCAGGTAAGGTGTTCAACCTCAAGCTATTGCTTACTTCTCTGGCTCACAGAGGCTTTGTGGATATTGACAAGGAAGGCTGTCAAGCTTTCACTCTCCCATTTCTTGGCACTCATGGACTCCCTCTGCTCTACTGCCTTTTCTGTTAAGCAAGTTATACATTATAGGAATGTTAAAAAAAAAAAAATAATGAAAGCCCTGACATTTTATTTTGGTTAACAGGTCTGGGTTATTGGATTGGGTTTTTTTGCTTTCCTGAGAATCAGAATCACTGAAACTGGCCAGCCCCTCTGGAACTCTCTCGCTCCACCATGGCTTGAGCAGGGTCAGCCACAGCTGGTTGCCCAGGACTGTGTCCAGTCAGGTTTAAATATCTCCAAGGATGGAGACTCCATAACCTCTCTGGGAAACCTGGGCTGGTGTTTGACACCCTTACAGTAAATAGATTTTCCCTAGATTTAAAAAGAATTTCATTTATTTCAATTTGTGCCCAGTGCCTTCTGTCCTGTCACTGCATACAATAGAAAGAAGGCTAGCTCCATCATCTTTAACCTCCCATCAGGTATTTATGCACATTGATAAGATCCCCTCCGAAGCCTGCTCTTCTTGAGCCTAAATAGTCCTAGGTCTCTTACCCTTTCCAAGCTCCGAGCCCTTCATCATCTTAGTGGCTCTCACTCTAGTATGTTCATGTCTCTCCTGGACTGGGGAGCTCGGCAATGAACAGAGCACCCAGATGTTTCTCACTAGTGGTGAGTGCAGAGGAAGGATCACTTCCCTTGACCTGCAGCAATGCACTGCCTGATGCAGCCAAGCATGCTGTTTGCCTTTTTTTGCCGCAAGGGCATGTTGCTGGCTCATAGTCAACTCGGTGCCCACCAGAACTTCTAGTGCCTTCTCTGACAAGCTGTTTTCCTGTTGATCAATGCCCAGCATGTGCTGGTGCATGGGGATGTTCCTCTCCAGGTGCAGGGTTTGGCACTTCCACATGTTGAGCTTCATGGAGTTTGTGTCAGCCTATTTCTCCAGCCTGATGAGGTCCCTCTGAATGGCAGCACAACCATTTGGTGTACCCACCAATTCTTTTCACTTTTTAAACTAATTAACAAAATTCTGAAGATATTGGCTACTAGCAATCTTTTCTTGTTATTGCTATCAGACACATAATTAAAAAGTGAGACTAAATGGTGGATATGAGATCTTTATCAAGATAAATATTAGAATAACTCTACTATGAACACTTGCGTTTTGAAACACTAACACTCAAGCCTCAGCAGAAATCCTTCTTTGATGACTCAGTGCTGTCAACATTTGATATTTTACTAGAAGTCTTATTTTTCTGCCATGTCTGTTCAAAACCTGTCATAGCTTGCTGTCACCTGTGCCAGCTTGCTATGACAGTCCAGTAGCTGGTACTATGTGCAGTGGCTATGGCAACCTTAGTTCAAGTCTGACTTACAGCAGGAGGGAAATGTGTTTTTATGCTTCCTTTTCAAAAGCTTTAAAAATAATTGTGTAACTTCGAATGTCCTTTCACCGGGCTTTCCTCCGTCACTAGGAACAGCATTGAAAACAGAAAGATTTACACACCAGAATTATTATATATTTGATGATAGGCACTGGCCAAACAGACAGCAACAAAAAATTTCCACGCCAGACTGCAATTGCCAGAAGGAGCAGGAATTATTTTCTGCCACCATAACGTTTGTGCCTGTCTTCTGCACCTAACTTGTCTGGTTTTTGTTGGGGGATTCCGGGATGCCGCATTGGCAGTGGTCACTCCGGGGAGAAGACCAGCACTTGGAACATTATAGCCAGTCCACACTAGGTGGCAATGCCTGCACGGCTCTGCTAGAGGGGACAGAAAAGGGGAGGCACGGGACACGTCCTTTGTAGCTTGCCGTGATCGTATAGTGGTTAGTACTCTGCGTTGTGGCCGCAGCAACCTCGGTTCAAATCCGAGTCACGGCAGAGGGGAGAGGAAACTGTTTTAGTTCTCACTTTTGGAGGATAAGTGTTACTGGGGCCGTGACCCCCCTCCAAGCCACGACTCTGCAGTAACTGCTGAACTGGCCTCAGTGTTTGAGGCACAGAAAAAAAAAAAACCAACCAAAAAACAACCAGATGTGAGGAAGCAGTAGCTACACAAAAAGAAGTTTGTGTAGCTCATTGCTGCATGATAGGGTAGTTGACACTCTTTGTACCATAGGATTTTTGTCTCCTTTTGTGTGATTTCAAGCAGTTCACACAGATGTGGTACTCAGGTTGTCTGGGACAACATTTTCACTGACTTCACTCTGTCAGTTTTTTAACATATCTCTCTCCCAGTTAAGATTAATTTTTTTCTATCATCTATCCCAAGGGATGCCTCACCACAAAAACAAAAATCCAGAAGAATTTTTCAGGAAAGAACAGCAAAGAAAGCATGGACTTATGTTCAATTAATTTTTCCATTGTGAGGTTTTTTAGTACCTTTGTTCCATGAATGATGCAATTATGATGCAGTAATCAATAACAGCAAATGGGAGACATCACGTCTGGGTGTGGAATTTGATGCAGTGCTGTTTTTGTGGGGAGGATTCGGCCAAGAAGGGGAAAAGGGTCTGACATGATTCTCTGTCTCTTTAAGCACCATTCACTTGTCCTGCTCTGCTGCCTGGTGGGTTTTCCAGGGTGGAGATGGAGAGATAAGTAAAGTAGCTGAAAGGCACAAGGAAATAAATTTTCAAGAAACACTCCCAACTGCCTACAGAGAGGTACTTTATATACTGGTTGAACCATGCAGCAGCACAGTTCTACTTCTAATTTATTATTAATAGAAGATGCTCACAAATGTATTAATGAACTTCAGATCTTACAACCAATTCTAATTTCATCATTAGATAGCTACACATCTTGCTGACAGAAGTAAAAACGACTCACTTTGACCAATTGATTTCTTCATACTTGAGCACATAGTCTGACTACAAGTCAAAAGAAGCAGAGGATGAATAAGGAGAAGACAACAAATACTCATTTATGGGAGATGGCTGTATGTTTCTAACAGTTGAGGCTGGAATCTCCAAAGTTTTCCTTACTGAAGACACTGTATGCCCTTCTGAGGTCAAACACTGTTCAGGCATCCAGACACAGGCTTCCTAGCTCTTGGCAAACTTTCTCCAGGTGTCTGTCCAGGGCTCAGTAAGGAAGCAAGACTATCTTGAAACTATTAAGATGAAAAGGGAGTGCTTTTAAAACAGGACTAGCGTAACTATGAAGACCAGCAGGGAATATTTAATTCCATTAAAACCCTCAGCAAAACAAGAAATAAGAAGGACAATATGGTGAAACAAAGCAGTTCCATAGCTGGTGGATCAATCTTAAATCTCTTTCTAGGATTTACACTTTTGTCTCTTTGGAAGGCTTCATGTTTATTATATTGGGTCTTTTAGAGTTCTTTTGCAATTATTTTTCAAGTTTGGTTCTTACACAAAAAACCCCTCAGAACAGGTTTCTGAAGAGAATTTTCCATGATGTGCTTGTTTTCTTACTATTGCTTTAGCTAAATGACTCAAACTTTTCTTTCTCAACTGTAACAGTTAAACACTAATTTACCCCATGTGGGTTTAATACAAATGCTTTCATGGTTATATCATAAAGAAGTTTTCTCCTCTGTGCCAGTACAAAGGTCAGTTCACCTTCTTGCCTTCAGTTGCTGGTGAATAATAGCAACAGTGCAGGTTCCAGAATAAACACATTCTACTACTTCAGATTTTCTAAAGAGTTTAGATAGACCTGTCACCCCCAAACAAATTAATAATACAGTGGGCTGGTCTTCCACATCAGTTCTGGGGAGTAAAATAAGAGGTTTGTTGCTCATATCAAGCAACAGCAAAAAGTTGTTATTCCAGGAGTATTGAAGCACCAGAACTAAATTCGGAATGTACAGATTCACAGGAAAGAAATAGTGCGGTGGCTATGTTGTTAGCTCCATGCACAGCTCTCAGGTGCAAGAGGCACATAGGTGTTGGTTTAGCAGCATCGAGACACTGATTATATTAACACTTCAGACTATGTTATAAAAGAAAATTTTTGCTATATTATCATGGAATATCAAATCTATGTTCTTTTCTCAAAGATTTTTAAGACACTGTGTTTTGGGATCCCTTTGGATGGAGACTTCTTTGTGATAAAGAAGATAATTCTTTAAAAGAAGTGTGAAAAAGTGTCATCTTCTGAGCTGTATTTGGTGCAGAGAAAACATATGCAACATTTCTGTATAAAAGAGTGGATGAAAAAGTTGTAAAACGTTAAGCATATATGAATGACTTTCAAAAAGCTTTGTGAAAGAGATTTTTCACATGTCTTTCCGTCTAACTCAAAGAGCTGATTTTGCTTCTGTGATATTTCAAAACAAGAGGGCACATCAGTGAAGTTTATAGAATTAAAAATGGGTAACTTAGAATTCAAGAGACATAAAATCAGAGAGAATTTTTTTTTTTTAAAGCTACATGAAGGATTATGTAGATAATTTTGGACATCTGGCAATTTTGGGTTTGTGATGAAGAAGTGAAACTAGGTGCTACTGACTAGCTTCAAATGTAGTGCAGAAAGTTGTAGGATTCAAACTTGAGCCAAAGCTTAACCCAAAGTTGCAGTAGTCGAAAGCTTCAAAAATTGACCACAGTCTTCACATTTGTTTCAGTGGAGATCTCTCCAGTGCTGTGAATGACTCCTGGAGCTTTACGAATACAAAGCCATGCAAGTAGGACATGCTTTCTTTTAAGAACCACCAAAGCCAAATTATGAGAAAGCTACAGAACTGAAGCATCAGACATTGTTTATGCAGTTATGTTTACACATCATGCTCAGGAATCTCCCCATCTGCCAAATTTTCCCCAATTACTACCCATCCTGCAATAATACCCTGTAAACTCAGAGCCGAATTTCCAGAGGTAAAATCATCCCACCTGTGAAATGAATTCCTGGCATTCTTTACTAGAGCACAACCAGCTATTTAAGCTTTCAGAAGTTCTCTTTACCACAGAAGATCTCCTTTCAAAGAGTCCTCCTAACCAGAGCCCTTTGAAAGGATTTCAGAGGGGACCTATAAAAGTTTTAATACGAGCTGCACTCCTGTAAAGAGAATGAAAAACAGAATTAATTTTGATGACTGCAGATTCAAAACAGCCACTGCTTTCTATCATGCTCAACACCTGATACGAACATTAGACAGGATACAACCAACTCTGCTGCACTCCTGAAAAATGAAGCAAGTAGAACAGAAGTCTACATCAGGTTCAATTAATATTTCAAAAGTTTTTGAAGTCTTCCTGTTCAGTGTTGCCACCTTAACAACTGTGTGTTTTTCTCCATAGCTTAAAAACTCTAGCAGTTTTAACCCTAATCAACAGCTACTGTTAAAATACAGTAACAAGAAATAAGTCTCTCCCCAGGCACTGTAGATGGGCACATCCTATTAGTTTCAGTGCCAAAATGTGAATTAGGTGTTTTGGGGATATGGAGATAGACGCCTGTAGATCTTAAAGGTTTTACATTCTGCACAGAATGGGCCATACATGAGAACAATGGCAAGCACAAAAAGACACAAAGAGCTGCAGAGAAAGGGATGCACTCTTTTCCTGTCTCATTTTTAAAATACCATTTTTAATTTCTTGGCAGATTAGCTTGCTGCATAAAGGCAGTGAAGGCTGCTGAAGCAAACTTCTCTCCCGCCTTCTTAGACAAAAAAAATTCAGAGCTTCAGAAATAAATGTATGTCATAGATTTATGTAAACCTGGGTCCTTAATCCAGGTTTTGAATATTTAAAACATATTATTATTAGACCATGGTTTCCAACTGGAAAAGTGTTATCTGGGCATGTCTGCTAGAAATGAACACCAACATATTTCAGAAACATACAGGCAATTCTTTGTACAATTCACGGTTCAAAATCAGATCCAGGATTATATCTCCGTGTTTCCTGGTCTGCAATCCTGTTATCTTGTAAACTGTTTTATGCTGAAGTTTTTGTTTTCTTTTTCCTTAATGAGAAGAGCAAATTGATAAATATTTTCTCAAGAAATGGAATGCTGGGAGCCCGTTGCACTTGCATGTTTATATTCCAAAATAAAGTTGGGTTTTAATTTTGATTCTCTTGTGAAGAGAACAAATATCTGCAGGGGGAATTGGTAAGAAAGGTCTGATCATCTGCCTGCACCATTCTTGCTCTCAATTTATAGTACCAGCATTGAGCTAACAATACAGATACTGGCATCCTAAATAAACCATGTAAAGAGAATGACCATTTCCAGGTAAGCATCATAAGACAAAAAACCCCAACATTCAGAATTTGTCTAGTGTCCTATCAAAACTAGCAACAAGGCAATACAAGGCTTCTACTCTTCAGCTACAGATGAAACCTCACTATAGGGAAGCCAGTTCCAGGGATGTTGAGGGCAAGCAGGGGTGAGCCTTGAGTGTTTTGCCAGCCTCAGGGTGATGCATGAGTAGACAAAGATTTCTGGCACTGTAATTTCTGAATTTATTTTTTAGAACTTCATTCAATAGGATGCTTTAAAGAATATATGCACCTGTGATGAGTTATTTCAGTATTTCTGGAGTTCATGGAATCTAACACAGCCAATGACATTTCTGAGAGGCTACAGCAGGGACAGAGCATGAAAGATCATCCTGGTCTCTTTTGTGCTAGTGCATGTTTCTAAATTGCTTTCTTTTGGGAAATCAGACACATCTCTCTCATCAATTAGACAAAGAGGTCAAAAGCTAATTGCTCTGATATGCTCCTAAAAGGCTGGGTGATATTTAGACAGGAAATCTGAAGCCTATCAGAGGAATACCCAAAGATATTTTAAAAAACACAACAGAAAGACCCCTTGTGAACCTGAGGGAGGTGACAAGATGCCAGGGGTCACTAGCCTACTACATTGAAACTGGGACACCCAAGCCCACAGCCTCCAGAGGTGAGGTGATCTCCCAGGTTTGCAGGTGTGTGGGGCTTTGATTTTTCCTGAGTACTGTGCAAAGAAAGTTTTGTCTCACTTCCTTACTTGGTAGGAGGGCAAGGAAAGTTCCTGCTGCTTTGCAGAGAAAATGGCACCTGTCATTTACACTCGGCAGGAGCTGGGCCTGTTGAATGAAGCTTGGATTTGTCCAAGCCTGGTGGAGATGTAATTTCTTATGCAAAGGACTGATGTTCTGTCAGATGCAACAGTGAGAGAAAAACAGTGCTTGCTCTTAAATAAACTCATTATAAAATTAAAGAACTAACTACCAGAAACTCTATTCAGTGCCATCCAAATAATCTGATAAACTCCATAATTATAGTATTTTATTAATATAGTTGTTACCAGCTATGTAATTTTGTTGTTAATTTTTAATTTATTACCAAAACTGCCATTAGTTATCATAACCAATTTATAAAATCCATATAGTCATTTTAGAAGTCTTCATACTGAGAATCTGAGCTCATATTACTCAATGAGGCAGGGCAGAGAAGTTACATGCTGTTCCTACCACAAAACCAAAGAGAATCACTGGAATCACTGACAAGTGATGGTTCCTCTTGGCCGTCACCGGCAAAGACCTTCTGCTAGCAGCAGTTAATGCCTAGGTAACAGGATTTCCAGAACTACCACTGTTGTATTTCCAAGCAGTTCAGGCTGATTGCTTTTATTAGCATGAAAAACTAGGAAAGATCAAAAGCCTTCATGGCTCAGCCCAGATCTTAAGTAGCTGTGATGTGTAAAAATTACATGCTCACTATGCCACTGTGTTTGTCACAACATTAATAAATATTTAAATAAATAAATAAATAAATAAATAATCCTGCTTAGCAACAGGATTACTGAGCTAGCACTTCTGGTGCATACTCTTTTAGCAAAGCATTCTTGTAAATGTTACAGAGCTTCTGATTGCTTTCTTGTCTTACTCTCAGACATCACTAATAGATTATTTTTGGTATGCCACCCGTAATTACATCTCTTCAAAAGATGCACCTTTCCCTGCCGTGACTTGGATTTGAACTGAGGTTGTTTTGGCCACAACACAGGGTACTAACCACTGTACGATCACGGCAAGCTATGAGAAAATTCGAAATGAAAGTGGCAACTTCCACCCCCCCTTCCCTTCTGCACTATCCAAAATTTTATACAGATGGTGCCACCTACAGTTTAAAGTGGGTTTTAGCAGCAGCTGGTTCTAAAGATTCTTCCAAGTAATTACAGGTTACTATCTTCTCAAAATTCCTTCCAGATTTACTTTTCCTTTCTCTTAATAATCCATGCTTATCAGGATTGCCTAAAAGCAGGCTCAGGAGAGTTATAATAACTCTCCTCCTGTCCCCTAAATCTTTTCATAGAGAATTTTTTTCCCTATTTTATCAGTGGTGGGGAAGGCAAAGTCATGATGGCAGGAAAGTCTGGCAGTCTATAGAGACAAATTTAAGCAAATTTTAAAAATCTACTTAACTGAAAACTGCATTTGCTGAGTTGAACCAGGTATGACTCATTGTAATGTAAGTGCTTGTATTGATGGACATCCTCTTCCTTACCTCTGCAATGAGGACAGAACACAAAAAATACCTTTTCCAGAATTTGCATTTTTTTTACTGTGGAAGGAGATGGTTAAATACTATAGATGAAGTCTCAGGGGAGTGAGCACTCAGCTGCTACCAACTAAGAGCATCAATTTGTGTTAAACAACTGCTGAGAAGCATCTGCCTTTTGTCAGGTATTCAGACACAAAAAGACGGTAAACAATGTTCAAATAGGCACAAACAGAAAAAAAAATTTGTTAGTTCTGTCAAATAAGAGCTTCAACAGAAAACAAGCTGTGCAACATAAAGAAAGATTATCATGAAGAAAGAGAATGGCGTGGTGAGCTCAAGGACACTCAAGCCCTTGCTCAGAAAATGCAACCTCTTTTCATCATGCCTTGCAGATCACAGCAACACCACTGCAGTGGTGCAGTGCCACAATGAGTCTCTGAAGAAGGAGGAAATTAAACAACTAGTTTGTCATACACAAGACCATTAAAATGTCTTCAGATATCTTCAACATGCTGAGATATGGATTTACTCTACCATCAGCACAGTGGGGACTAATCCATAAGTAGAAAGTGCAAAAGAAATATTGGGCTGGAACTTTAAAATGAAAACTTACTAAACAGATTCTGCTCTGCCCCACTACTGGAGTGCACTGCCTCTGCCTTAGGGAAAAGCACAGGTACATCCTGCAAGTGCCGAGGAGGGGTTCTCCCTGCTGCTGGAGCTGCAGGAGGGAAGTAGAAAGTACCTCTCTTTCTCTTTCTAATGGTTGCTCCAGGCACATGGAGCAAAAGGGTGCTCTAATGGCACAGTGGACTGATGTACCTCACCCTACAGCCTTGCCCAATGGCTTGGTGTGGCCAGAATAGCATTTTGCTCAAGCGTCAGGGCATCCTTCCACAGGGCAGGAAGGCTGCTGCTTCCTTGATCTCCAATCCTGCCAGTCACAGCCTAGCATTGCTGCCACAAGCTTGAAAGAAAGAAAACCAGGACCAGAAGTGGTAAACATCTGATGTAAATCTAATCCCTTAATTTAGCTTTGCTGTTGTCTCACAAAGCCATTACACTTAGCAAAAATTAAGCATAACCATGTAAATAAGCAAGGACAAAAAAATAAGGACTCTCCCTATCTTTCCACTCCATCTCTGTCTTTCAGTTGTTGTGCCACAGTTGTCTGGAAATCAGGTGTCAGCAGAATAAGATGCTGAATTTTCTGGCAAGAAAAAAGGACTGGAAAAAGCAATCTCCTCTAGCACAGCTTATGCATTACAGTGTGAATGTTACCTGGAAAGCCATCACATGTATCTTGTCAGCCGTAAGAAGCCACAGTATGGGAAGGCCTTTTTCCCTTTCTCTCACCAGCCTCCAAGCCCTTTGAACTCTAAAGTAATCTCTGAAGAGATGGACAGTGATTGTCACTTCTGGGCACAAGTCTTAAGATACCCCCCAATACTCCAAAGACCTTGATTAACAGGACAAAAAAAGTGGCCACCAGTATTTAACAGACACTATAAGAACAGTGTATTTAAAAAAAACCAAACAAGCAAACCAAACATACTCATTGCAAAACTTGGAAAACTGTGGTTCTGAAAGAAGAGTGGTATATAAAGGGTGAAAAAATGTCAAAAGGCCTTAACACTGAACAGGACAGTATCATCACCTAGTCACCTGCATGTAAGCATGACTGCACTCAGAAGATGGCATTGCACAGCATTATGCACTTGTGGGCAGGTGGAACAGACCTAGAACAAAGATGAGTCAGTAATAACTTCTCTTAGGTTTCTTGTTATTGTAGACCTATGTAAGTAGAGCTCTTAGAATATTTACTTCACTTCCATACCTAGGACCTTAAATAACCTTAGGGTTTTTAAAATTTCAGATCTTGTTATTACTGGTTACCTGTCCTGAAGTAACAACTGCAACTTCAGTTTTGTTTGAGTTTCTCTGAACACACAGATTTCCCCCTAAAGACAGAAATCTGGTAAATATTATAGACACAGGTTTCTGTTCATGGCATCCCCCTTCAAAGTAAAGAGATTAAGTTAAAATTTACCATGTGTGCCCTTGAGGTACTTTATAGCATGATACTCAGGAGATGAAGGAAATTTTAAATGTGGTTTGTCTTACAAATCATCAAGAAAATATTTGCAACTATGATGAGACAGGGTCCTTGCAAGCTCTGGAACCTGTGTTATTCCACTATAGTGTCACCTCCCATAGCAGTCATAGGGGTGCCTTATTTTTTGCAGCAGTGAAATAGGTTTGCAAGATTCCCGTCAAAATTTTTCATGTGGTTGTTTTAAATCTGGGTCTAGAAAAACAAAAAAAAACATTTCTAGTTCCATCTTGTACAGAACTTAGAATATCATCTAATAAATTTTTTTGTTAAGTTGGAGTCACCTGATATAAGTTTTTTATTTCAGACCTATATACACATGAGAGGTTATAATAAAAAAAGTCATCAATCACATCCATAAGCCTGTGGAGGTTAAGATCAGTACACAAATATTTGAGATTATAAAACAAGCAGTAACAACTGGGTAACAAATAATAATTTAATTAATTGTAATACACTGGTACTACTTTCCAGCCAGTCTCTATGCATCTTGCCATTGTTTGCATTTATTTTAAAAAATAATTTATATTAGTACAATGTTATTACGCTTTCCTTTTTTTTTTTCCCCAGAAGAAGGTTAGTGCACATGAGCATGCACTGTGCAGTATTTGCACAGTCATGTGACTCTCTGACCCTGAGGGCAGCCTTGCTGCCTTTACTTGGGCTCAGAAAACAGCTAGGAAATTTTCACTTATGTAACTGAGAAGAAGTTATAAATATTTGTAAATATAAATATTTGTAGCTTCCTTTTTAGCACTTGATGAAAAATCCGAGACAGGCATGTTCTCCCTGCACGCATTGCCAATGAGCCCAAGACATCCACATAGGAAACAGGACACCCTGATCAGGTGTGTCTCCTGCCTACTTCTACTACACATCTGGGTTTTTCAGTCTGCTTCATGCCTGCCTCTATTAGAAGCGATGTGTTTCCTCTAATCTTACATGTCAGAGACACAATACCTATATTTAATTTCGCGTGACAATCTTAATCCCCATGACTCTCAGAGTAACTTCATGCAGTTCAAATGTCTAGTCTGACCACATGATAGAGAAGACTTGGGTGCTAGGTCAAAGCACAAAATTAGTTTAACACTCTCTTTAAACTACTTAGTTTAAATTATCACCAATTTGCAGCACAATCTTGAATAAGTACTTTTAAATGGTTATTGCCATTTGTACAGTATGCACTTGTCATAGCAAAACATTTGGAGATGTACAAGTGAAAAAAATATCTTTTAGTACTGTTTTTTACCATTAGAAACAGAATTATACTGGCATTCTCTGTGTTTTGCTTATGGGTGCCTTCAGGCAAGAAAGCCTATCCCCACACACATGCACATGGATCATTTTGTCTCAGGAAAAAGAAAACAGAATTTATTACAGGCTAAAGAAGTTTGGCTTCAGGCTACTTGCTATTAAAAGTATAAAGGATTAGAGACTTTTTGATGCAGCAATAATAAAGACATTCAATGAAAGTTAGCATTCGTAGGAGGCACAATCATCACTCAGAGCAGAGAAGCTGCTTTGAAGAAATAATGCACAACTGGAATTCTGACATTGTCTAGTTAGCAACACTCTACATGCATGTAGGAGAAGGTGAGTGCAATGGTACATCTACTTATTAGTTTTTATTGCAGAGTTAACTCACCCACTATTTAGAGTTACTGTCCTCTCTGATGGTATTTTTAATGAACAGGAAAGAAGGAGAGAGATGAAGTTACATTTAAGTATTGCAAAATATTCAGGCCAGCATCTGGAGATCTTTTCTGCTCTTTTGGATTGATGCCATCATTTGCACAGTCTAAAGTCCTGGTATGATGTAATCAGACAATTCTGATTAGGCAATATTTCACAACTGTAAGGCATAGCTTTTGTATTGCAGGGGCAGCTTTCTCCAGAGTCCAGCTTTCACTTCCCAATAAAAATTGGACATTAAAGCCATCAAAAAGTGTACAGAGAGGGTGAGGGATGCATAGCTTCAGTAAAGGGTGAACCTACTGCTCTTTCTGCTTAAAGGGCTGTAATTTTACTGAGCCTCTGGAACAGAGACGGACTATGCTGAGGCAGCTTAGACTTCCACTATATAGCACGACTATAAAAATGAAGTTTTGTCTGTTGTGTGTTTGCCATGTGGCTGCAGTACTTCTCTCAGGCAAATTCTGTGTATAGATGGAAAATACGATTAATGCGCATTAGAAGTAAAGCATGGACTGGAAAGGCCCTTCAGCAATTTGTTAGACAGCTCTGCCAAGAGTAAGTAGGTTTTTTTCTCTTCTTCTGTTAATATTATTTCTACTGGTACTGCAGCTACTTTTATTTTCATTATGGTCTCCTACACAAAGATTCCTAGTCCAGAAAAGTCACCTTGGGATTCCTATTTTTCTTTGAATTCCCATGTATCCATGCTATTATGCTTTTTCTTTTGCTTCTGGTATGCAGGCCAAACCTGCGCTTCCATTTCATTCTGCCAGTTTGTGGTACAAGTGAATGTGTCACCTATTGTGCCTTTATTTTGCAAATTTTATCCTCTTGCAAAATTCTCCATCTCACTGAATATTCATGCAGATTTCCCACAGCTGAGGATGCTCACGGGTGGGATTTTATTCTGAAATGATTCTTGCTTTTTAAAATTTTTGCATATTATTCAAGTGAAATATGGAAATCAAATCGGATAATCAAAATGAGCATTGTGGCTTACCTGAAGTGGAACATGAGCTAATACTGAGCTTTTCCTAACTTAGTTCCTGAATCTGTAAGCTCTTCTCAGGGGTGCAGAGTTAATATCCTGGGAGGGGAGAAAAATTTACCTGTGCCCCCCAAAATAGACTGAGAATAGGAAAGATCTCAGAATGTTCTGTTATGGCCAAACACACACTCTTCTTAACTATAAACACCATATAAGCATGAATTCCCATTCTGCTGTTACTGAATTTGTTGAAGTATTTACAAGGGAAGGATTTTGTATATATGATGTTTCTCATAATTTTTTTTTTACTGTAATACAACAACATACTTTCACCTAAAGCCAGGAGACTACTGTATGTATCAAAACAATTGCAAACCACATGACTGGGGGGATGCATGTTAGGCACTTTTGTAGTTTATTCAGCACCATGCTCTCTCTTCAGATGAAGCAAATGAGGAACTACGTTTTAAAAAGCCAGGATTTGCCAGTCCTTGTCACTATGCTGCATTTTATATTGTTCTTTTTGCTTGTTTCAGCTTTCTATATGGAAGCATTTTCTGTGCACTTACTGTTGCATGGTTGGCACATCTGCAGAAAACATCTTTTAGCAAAGAGCTAAACCACATCTCACATTCAGCTCAGGGACTTGCAAAGATAAAAGGAAAACTGAAACTTCTTAGAAGGAGATAATAATGAGCAAGGGAGTAAAACTTTAAAAACTGAGCTAGGGTCTAATAACTTTTTAATTGTTGTTAGACCAAACATGCCTTGATAGCAGTTTTCAGCTACACATTCATTAACAGAGCAGGTATTTGCTCAGTCTATGTTTATTGTGAGTGCTTTCTAGAAGCCCTGAAAAAAGCGTTAAAAGGATAAAACATTAGCCTTGATGTACTCCCGTGAGAGCAGAACTGACACAGTTCATACCCTCCTGTCAGACTGGGAGGTCATGCCTTTGGCTCTGAAATCTCAGGAGCTATTCCAGGGACAAGCTTCACAAGCTTTGAGATGTGCTGATCATTATAGCTCTTATCTCCCCTCTCCTCATCAAAGAAGGGTGAGCATTATCCTTCGTACACCTTCCTGGTGGAGCAATTTGCCCCATGTTTCCACAAGTTGAAGGGATGGAGCCACAGGGTTATGCAGCTCCAGCTGTAAACCGTTATAAATCTTAGCTTGCCAGACTTTCAGGGCATCATCAGTGCTGAGGATAAGCACATGGCACCTCCAAGACTTGAGGGTATATCCACCTCATAAATGTTTTCGTTATTATAAGTAGAACTGCTTTGTATTTCTTTCACTGTTAGCCCTGAGAAAATCTGTTTGTGCCTTTTGTAAGGTGGATAGGATACAGTGGGCCACAGGATAGCACCAAATCAAATTATCCTGCAATCTGTATGGGGGTATTTCCAGTCTAAATTTACAGGCTCAGCTGGATTTTAGCTTGTGGCACTACAAAATCCATCTACCCTGGACTGAAAGTAGCACTGATTGTGTGTGAGCAGATGCTGCTCGCAAAGCGAGGCAGAGCTGGGAGCAGCATCAAGGCAGCCTGCAGCTCCAGTCACATCATCAGAAATAGGAGCTTCTGGTTCTGCTATGAGCTGCTGAGAGTGTGGAACTGATAACGTTATAGCAGAGGAAGCATAAGAACTGAAGGCTGGCTAAGGAGAGAAGACCAAAGAGTCGTCAAGGGCAAACTCAGATAATTAAGCTGTTAGAAATAAAAGCCTAAGTCAAGCAGAATTCCCATTCAAGAAACTGAATGTAGTGGGATGCATTTTTTCGGTGAGAACAGGGAGAGGATGTCCCCACTTTTCAATTCCTCCACTTTGGTTAGATAATATCCATCCTTTAGACTGCAAATTCTGTACAACTTCTACTCATTGCCATAGGGGCATTAATCTCAAACTACATAAAATATGCATTCTCTGAAGTTATGAAACAAGCTTATTCCCAAGGTTCAATTTTGAGGCTGAAAATCAGCTCCTGTGACTGTCAAGGAGTATGGAATAGTTAACCTGATTCCACTGCCTTTTCCAGGTCTCAGGGAATGTGAATTCCTGCATTGTTACTGTAGTCTTCCCTCGCCCCATTACTCTCTCTTTCCCCGTTAGCTTAATTATTTAATGTACTTATTTAATCCTGCAAACCAGCATACATTCAGAGGATTACTCAAAATGAGGCAGTCTGTAAGGAAGCATGTTCACCTTACCCTATCATTTTACCTTACTTCACTATTGCAGCAGATTTTGATAGTGTTTGTTTACTCCTGCATATGTATACAAATGGGACAGATGGATGTAGGATTTGTGCAAGGGTTTGTTGTGACACAGCTGAGGAGCATGATTTAGCTTAGCTCCTGTACCAGGCCCTAGGAAACACATGAACGAAAGGGTACTGAAAAGAGGATAAAACTAGCTTCTTTTTTTGTTGGAACCCTGATTGATCAATAATAATGTGAATTGCTAGGGTAGATGGGTGAAATGTTTCTTGGTCTGACTATGATCAGCTTGGCTGAATCTCAGGTCATGTGTCCATGATTTGCAGCTGCATAATCCTTATGGCTGGGTGAACCATGGCCATAGGCTGCAAAGCATCTGTATGCTGTGAGTGCACTCAGACTGTTCATATTAGTCCCAAAACACAGATGCCTGACTTTGGTATGGTGGATCAATATTTGTCTCCATCTACAGCCAATGCAAACAACCTGAGGCCTCAACTCTATGTTGGATGTTGTAGCTAATGAAACAACTGTATTTGGCTTCCAGGCTGGATCCTAAGCAGGATTTCATTGCTGGGTGATCCAGGGACACACAGGTCTGGGACTGTATCTCCAGAACCACAAGTCAAAAGTGGTGCTGTGCTCTGTGTACCATGGCATTGCCAAGGAAAGGGAAAGAAACAGCTGTTTCTGGTTACCGTCATCTGCAGCAACTCAGCAGCCTAGCAGAAATGTGGTTAAAAGACTAGAGAACAGGTTCTCAAGCCCTGAGGCAGCACAGACATCTTTTGACTTTTCCTTCTTCTGCCTTACTTAAATATTTAAGTCATGTTGTTTTCAACTACAGCACAGTTCCTTTGCTGACCTCTACTTAATAAATGAGAACTTCAGAAAAGAGAAGAAGAAATCACACAGTTCATCTACTAGAAAGACTGTGTCTCTCTAACAGAGTTGGTTGCTAAGTGTTTTTTAAGTTGATGCCATTTTCACATCTAGACATGTTCTAAATTCCTTTCTTTTTGCTATAGCCTGCAAAGATATTTCCTATTCCTTGTCACCTGCAGGACTTCAGGTTTTTTGATCATGGCTCAGTTTACATAACACTAGGTCTGCTGGAGACAGATGGGGTACACCTGTCCCAAAGTGGAAAAGGATTTTTGCACAGGATCTGGCAGGGCTCGTCAAAAAGAGCTTTAACCTAGATTTGAAGCTGTAAAGGGACAACACCCAGCTTGCTGGAGGTAAGCCTGTGGGTGGCATATCAATGTTTGTGGGACAGCAAGCTAGCAAGATCCTTAGGTCTGCCATACCAGTGGTGGTAGGAAATGGAGTGCCACATGATAGCAAAGAGAAAAAGGATATTGATGGGCTAGAAATCACAGAACTGCTTGGGAATGGTTAGGTAGAAATATTAGGCTGTTTTTCCCCAGAAAGGTGACAGGATCAATAGCCCAGCTGAAGTGCTTCTACACCAATGCACACAGCACGGGCAACAAACAGGAGGAGCTGGCAGCCATCATATGGCAGGAAATCTGCGATATAGTTGTCATTGCAGAAACATGGTGGGATGATTTGCACAATGGGACTGCTGCATTGGATGGTTATAAACTCTTCAGAAGGGATAGGCCAGGAAGGAGAGGCGGTGGAGTGGCCCTGTATGTTGGGGGTGCTTTGATTGTCTTGAGCATAATGATGGTGATGACAGGGTTGAGCGTCTATGGGTAAGAATCAGGGGGAAGGCCAACAAGGCAGGTATTATGGTGGGAGTCTGTTACAGATAGCCCAACCAGAATCAAGAAGCAGACAAAATATTCTCTGAGAAGTTTCACAACCGCTACCAGTTGTTCTCATGGGGGACTTCAATTTACCAGATGTCTGCTGAAAATACAATACAGCAGAGAGGAAACAGTCTAGGAAGTTCCTGGAGTGTGTGCTCCTGACACAGCTGGTGAGTGAGCCAACTAGGGAAGGTTCCCTGCTGGACCTGTTGTTCACAGATAGGGGCTTGTGGGTGATGTAAAGGTAGGAGGCCATCTTGGGCATAGTGATTATGAAATGATAGACTTTGAAATTCTTGGAGAAGTAAGGAGAGGGGGGGCAGCAGAACTGCCACCTTGGACTTCCAGAAAGAAGACTTTGACCTGTTCAGGAGACTAGTTGAGAGAGTCCCTTGGGAGGCAGTCCTGAAGGACAAAGGAGCCCAGGAAGGCTGGGCGTTCCTCATGAAGGAAATCTTTAAGGCACAGGAGCAGCCATCCCGGTGTGCCGTAAGACATACCAGCTGGGAAGAAGACCAGCCTGGCTGAGCAGAGAGCTTTGGCTGGAACTCTGGACAAAAAAGAAAGTCTATGGCCTGTGGAAGAAAGGGCAGGCAACTCAGGGAGACTACAAAGGTTCTGTGAGGCTATGCTGGGAGAAAATTAGAAAGCCAAAGCCCAGCTAGAACTTAATCTGGCTACTGCTATGAAAGACAATAAAAAATGTTTCCATAAATAAACAGCAAAAGGAGTACTAAGGAAAATCTCCCTCCTCTATTGGATGCAGAGGGAAATACAGGGAGCAAGGATGAGGAAAAGGCTGAGGTGCTGAATGACATCTTTGCCCCAGTCTTTAATAGAAAGACCAGTTATCCTCTGAGTACCCAGAACCCTGAGCTGGAAGATAGGGACGGGGAGCAGAATGAAGCACCCATAATCCAAGAGGAAATAATTAGCAACCCGCTATGCCACTTAGACACATACAAGTCTAAGAGGCCAGATGGGATCCACCCAAGAGTACTGAGGGGGAGCTGGCAGAAGTGCTCACCAAGCCACTTCCAATAGTTTATCAGCAGTCCTGGCTAACTGGGGAGGTCCCAGTTGACAGGAGGTTTACAAATGTGACACTCATCCAGGGCTGGAAGGAGGATCCAGGGAACTACAAGCCTGACAGTCTGACCTTGGTGCCAGGAAAGTTTATGGAGCAGATCATCGTGAGTGCCATCACGAGTCACATACTAGACAAGCAGGTGACCAGGCCCAGTCAGCATGGGTTTATGAAAGGCAGGTCCTTTTGACTAACCTGATCTTCTATGGCAAGATGACCTGCTCAATGGATAAGGGAAAGACTGTGGATGTTGTCTACCTGGACTTTGGTAAAGCTTTTGACACCATTTCCCAGAGCATTCTCATGGAGAAACAGGCTGCTCATGGCTTGGATGGGCATACACTTTACTGGTTAAAAAAACTTGCTGGATAGCTGAGCTCTGAGAGCGGTGGTAAATGGAGTGAAATTCAGTTGGTTGTTGGTCACAAGTGATGTTCCCCAGGGCTTAGTGCTGGGACTGGTTCTGTTTAATATCTTTATTAGTCATCTGGATGAGGGGATTGAGGACATCCTCAGTAAGTTTGCAGATGACACCAAGTTAGGCAGGAGCGTTGATCTGCTTGAAAGCAGGGCGACTCTACAGAAGGACCTGGAGAGGCTAGACCGATGGGCCAAGGCCAATGGTATGAGGTTCAACAAGGCCAAGTGCTAGGTCCTGCACTCTGATGACAACAACAACCCCATGCAATGCTCCAGGCTTGCGGAGGAGTGGCTGGAAAGCTGCCCAGCATAAAAGGACCTGGGAGTTCTAGTCAACAGCCCTCTGAACATGAGCCACCAGTGTGCCCAGGTGGCCAAGAAGGCCAAGAGAATCCTGGCTTGTATCAGAAATAGTGTGGCCAGTAGGACCAAGGAAGTGATTGTGCACCAGTACTCAGCACTGGTGGGCCTACACCTCGAATACTGTGTTCAGTTTTGGGCTCCTCACTACAAGGACATTGAGGCACTGGAGTGTGTCCAAAGAAGGGCAACAAAGCTGGTGAAGGGTCTAGAGCACAAGTTGTGTGAGGAATGGCTGAGGGAACTGAGGTTGTTTAGCCTGTAGAAAAGGATGCTCAGGGGAGACCTTCTTGCTTGCTTCAGCTACCTGAAGGGAGGTTGTAGTGAGGTGGGTGTCAGTCTGTTCTCCCGTGTAGCAAGCTATAGGACAAGAGGAAACAGCCTTAAGTTGCACTAGAGGAGGTTTAGTTTAGATATTAGGAAAAACTGCTTTACAGAAAGGGTTGTAAAGCACTGGAAGAGGCTGCCCAGGGCAGTGGTGGGGGCACCATTTCTGGAGGTATTTAAAAAACATGCAGATGTGGCAATTAGAAAAATGGTTTTGTGGTGACCTGGAAATGCTGGGTTAATGGTTGGACTTGATGATCTTAAAGGTTTCTTCCAACCAGAATGATTCAATGATTCTATGATTCAATTTCCCCTTCCCCATTAAAGCAGTGTGTGTAATAGTGGTGACTTCACCAGCTTCTCCAGGGTTCTGGATGCCATATTTGTAGCAAGGAATGAAGACAAGTCAGCATCATGGAAACTGGCAAAGAATCATGAGTAAGTGAGCACCATAAAGACATCAAGACTGGTTCTGAAATTCAGTTATTTTTATTATTTGTATTTAATATTTTATAAAATAGTATTTAGCTAAGATTTCAAGGTTACTCATATACTCATTTTCTTCTTCTATTTCTGTTATAGGGATGGATGCAAAATAAATAATTTGGACAATAAATTTACACACAGAATTAAATTGTGCCACAAATCAGTCCCCCAAAACAGTAATTTTTACTTCCAGTATTTGAGTTTTATTCAGCAAGGCATCAGAAAATAATTCTTTCCACTTAACACAAGAATTGGGGGGTTTTTTTGCTCACTACATAATATGCATCACTCTGTAGAAGAAAAACAAAATACACAATTTGCAGGATTATTAAAAATGCTAGTGACCATGCCAAGGAATGACTGAATAAAGTTCTTTGGCGCTGCTTATTATTCTCACTATGCTTTACTGACTAAAGTAAAAACCACACTTTTCAGTTCTAGAAGATAAAATCTCTGTGTGCTCATTAAAACATCTTATGTTATTTCATTTATGTTCACAGAGAGTCAGGTACTCATATCGGAGCTTCCCTATCTCTCAAAAAGCTATCAAAATTTATTTTCGCTTAACGTATCCTGGAGGTTTACTTACAGAACATTCAACTTTGAACATTTCAGCTAGTTTTTAATGCTGTTTGAAGATCAAACAAGGTTTAACCAATCAGTACTAGATATAGAGGATTTATCTGCAACCACACTATGCTGTTCCTTTAATACCTTTCAGCAACATAAGTGCTTACATCCTAATAGGTTTTTAGCTTAAGATCTAATCATCCACTCTTGAATTAAGATGCTTGAATGAAGCCAACTCATTTGGAACTAAGCACTTTAATGTCAACAGAGACATATGGTATTGAGACTGAATTACAAAGGATCTCTTCTGAGCCATCTATTACGGAAGCAAGACTAAGACCCCAGCATTATTATTAGTTTACTCATTTATTTGCTAGCAAATAATTGAGAGTAAGATCTTCTTAAGAAAGTGGAAATGGTCTAATAGTTGTAGTCTGGTGGTATAGTACATTCCCGTGTGCACTGATTAAATCTCCCCATCCATACTTTATGGCTCTATGCTCATCTGTAAAATCCTCTTTTGAAACTGAAAGAAACAAACAAAACACATAGTGCAACAACTCTAAAACCCAGTGATTAATTCTAAGTTATCAGCAGTAATGTCAAGTCCTCTAACATTTATTAAGATTTCTAGAAATTGCTGTGCTCTGAATGGTTCAAGTCTTATTCTCTGGCAAAATATTTCTTTTAAGAAGGTGTTTATGACAAGATTCATGGCAATAAATAACACAGTCTATCAAATATAAATTTAAGAGCAGAGGCTTCATTTTGTTCTGAAGCCGTTCCGTTCTCTCTAATCTCAACATGTTTGCTGAGAAAAATGTGCTACTGCAGTATCAGTAAGAAAACCTCAAGTGCACATCCTTCCACTTTTTTTTTTTTTTCTGGAAAAGAAAGAACATAACAAACAAACAGAAACGGCAAACAATAAACAATTAAGTGAACCTGCAGGTACATTTTCTGAGACACTTATTTTATGTAGGTAGCTGGGAAGACAATGAATTCAACCCATCAGATTTTAAATCTTTACAACAATGCAAGGTTATTACTCCAAAGAAGTTGTTTTTAAATATCATTGTGTGGCTGTGAAAAAACATAAGTTCTGTTATAATTCTATCAACAGCTTCTGCTTACAGTTGTAAGGAAGATATGGTTAGGCAATAAGGTTGCATTATCTTTTAAAGCCACGCATTACTAAGGGCTTCAGCAGACAGTGATTTTCACTCTCAGGTAATTGCCATCTCTTGCACAAATGCATTCTTTCTCTTGGCACAGTAAAACTATAACATGGGCTGTCATTGCAGTCTAAGTGCTTTCCCACGTCAAAGGCACAGAAGGTCCAAAAGGCAGAACTGTGTCCTCTGTACCAGCACAAAAAACACCTGGCAAATCTGATTACAGAGGTAAAAAGATGCAGTGCAGTTCCAAGGGGAACATCAGCCACTCCAATCCTGTGAAGGGCCAGACATGATTTTCCTTCCTCTCAGCAGACTGCACAGAAGAACTATGTCAATTGAATACCCTGAATGTGGATTAGATTTTTTTTTTTTTCAGAGGACTTTTCAGCTTTGCAGTTTTAAAAGCCCTCCTGTCTTTCTAAGTATAGACAACTTCCTATAAAATCTTGTTGACTTGGACAGAATTGCTGAAAATCCACTTTATTTTTGGTAAATATTACATAAAGGTATGCTGCTTTTCTAATAGTTATAGAGCTTCATTTTTTATATTGGAAACTGTGTTAAGAACTGCCTGGGAAGCAGAAAAAGCAGTTTAAAAATCACATTAACTCCCGAAAGCTCTCCAAAGCAGACTTTGTTACTGGTCCTTGGAGGAAAAATTTGTAGGAAGAAGTAAAAAGTGTTGCAAAGTAGAAAGGTTCATGTCACTGTGTAAATGCAGCCATTATGAAAGTGACTTTAAGAATAGTCTGCATTCTTGTATAGCATAGCTTAGTAAAGCCCACCTGAAAAAAATCCCTTTGCATTTTTTTCCCTGCACACACAGCTCTGTTTTTGTTTTGGCTTAATTCCTTTGTTTTGGTTTGGCTTACTTTTTATTATTTCCAAAGCATATATTTAACGTGGATCATGAGCTGTCAGCTAAGTCTCACTAAGGTCACAGCGGGGGCCTGGATGCAATTAGATGCTGTAGGAGCCAGATCACAAAGCCAGGATCTGTTCACAGTTTGTAGTCAGTGCAAGAAGCACACAGACATGAATCTTGGAGAGAAATGTGGCCTTTGGCATGTGCCAATTTGGCAAAGCTTATTCTTTAACCAAGAGAGGAGCAAGGGATGCAGCACACAGTGAGAGAAAGGGGAGTTTGTTTTCCTGAATATCTCCTTCACAAAGAACTGGGGGAATTTTGAGCAGCTTCAATTAGAAGAGCTCAGTTTTTATTTTTTGATCTATCTTGTATAGGCAGATTACAATACCAAGATGTACTGTGCCTAGCATGCCTAAAATTTCAAAATGAACCTAGGAGATAGCTGACATTGACAATGATTTCTTCCCAGGTGACAAACTGCGTCAGTCACTTTTGGAAATTTTTCTTCCAAGAACCAGTAACAAAATTCTTGGTGAGTGAAAGCAGTAAGAACAACATTGTTGTATCTGTTCTAATCCAACTTTTTTCTGTTACTGAATTCATGCAGGAAGGCTTCATAACATGTGATGTACAATGTGCAAATGTGCATTTGTAAGGATACAGGAGAAATCTGTGTTTCTGATTCTTTCTTTGAAGAGCAAATTCACCATCCAGTTCTTGTGTATTAATTATTTGAGGGATTATGGGAGATATTAATGCCAAAATAAGGAGGAGGGAAAGAATAGATGTGAGGGGATGAATAGCAGCTGTGGTGAAGAAACCTACAATGGTAATTGCACAAGTCCTTAAATATCCAGAACTTCATCTGAAACCCTCTCTGGTGTAGAAAGGCATGAGACAGAAAGGCATGAGACAGAAAAGCATGGTTTCAGCATCACCAGGCAGTCTTTTGTTTGTTTGTGTGTAGCGGCAGTTGCTCAGAAGCACACACGCAGGGCATCAGCTTTCAGCTATAAAGAAGGCAACGGTGCATGGTGGTACTAAGCCGACACCAACAAACTGAAAACACAGCAAAACAAAAATACACTACCTCTTGGACCAGTTTCCCACCAAGACCCACCTGCTAGCTTTTATGTAGGACAACAATACAATGTACTATCTTTCAGAGATACCAGGAAACAGTAAAAATATGAAAGGACAACTTTCGGCCATGGTTTAGTTTTTTAAAATTCTTATGTTAGTAGATGATTCACTGAGAGAAATGCCACAAAGTTCTTATAAAATCTACTTGTCATAAGTGTGAACCATGTGTGAAAATGCACACAAGTTAGTTGTTGCTTTTAAAGGAAGAGAAATACGTGCCCCCTTTTCATTTTATTCTGAAACACAGAATAAAATTTACTGAATTTTTTTACTGAATGGTAAAGATAAAACTAGGTATTTCCATTTAAAATTTTGGAGCATAGTATGCTACCACTAATAAATAAAAACAGACTCCTACTTCTGACTCCTACTTCTGAGAACACAGCCTTCAAAGGAAGAACAAATAACTTCACACAGTAAAAGTCTAACTATGACAGTATGTAAAAGAAATATAAAGTACATTCTATAGACAACAGCCATTATTTTAAAACCATCTGGTTTTCTGGTCAGTCCTTACATTCAAAATATTTTGTTCCTTGCAAAAGCTTGTACTCTTCGAGTTGCAAGAGCAACGTTTCATATTTTGCTGCGATTCCCACGAATCACCACTTGAGGGACTCGAAGACTCTTTTGTCCCGTAAATAAGATTTAAACTCACATCAGACTCACTGCTTATGTGAAAAAGAAAACTTTTAGGAAAATATCTGCGTACTTGTTATCAGTAAGAAATGCTGATGATATCTATGGAAGATCTTACTGCAGCAAATCAAAGCCATATCTTTATTTTGTGAAATGGTGTAGCTAGAAGGTGGTAACTTACAGAGCAAAAAAATCACAAAAGGAAATTATTTTTTAAAATAAAAATTCTAACAGTTATAAGAATCAGCACTCTTCTTCCCTGTTTAAGCAGAAGAAACTTTCATTCTGCTGATGTATTATCTGCACAATATGCCTCTAAAGCACAGATTTCATTAGTTCTAAGCATGGCACTGCCATGGATGATAGCAGAAATAAAAGCAAATATCTGTATCACCAATGAGAGGGGACAATTTTATCCAGAGTTTTTGCTAATTTAGGATCAAATATAGTTATACTTGGAGGTGCTTAAACCGTACTCCTAGCTGGAGCGTCAGACAGAGCTATTTGCTATCTCTGCAAATCAGAATGAGGAGTTTCAACACAGGCAAGCTGTAAGCAGATGAATCCTTTTTTTCAGAGTACAATTATAAACAGTGGATGTGTGATAACAACTTCAAGGATATGTCAGAAGAATACCTTTGGTTTCAGAATAGCCACATTAGCCAGGCACAATGCCTTACTGATGAGGTAACTCTGCTTCCTGGTTCAGTGAAAACTGAGAAATTACTGCGCTACATTGCATTAAATGCCAAGGAAATGATTTTTGCTTCCAGGTGTATGTCGAGAAGACTGATTTTGTCTTTTAAAAGATATGTTCTTAATTTGAGTCAGGTACTAGCAAGAAAAAGCAATATATAGTGTTCACCGTTAATCAGCTGGCTGACAGATCTCCAGGGCTTTTAATCTGACCTGCTAGTTTGGACTGAAAACAAAAAGAAGTGTCTTATTTTTTCTAGGATTTAAAGTAGGTTAGCTGACTTCAGGAAAAGAACATAGTGTATGAAGACAAATGCTAATTTTTTTCTTTCAAATACTGCCCAAAGTAAAAAGTCTTTTAAGTTCAATTGTTTAGTTGAAGAGTAAGATACAGCCAGAGGACTTGAAAGTGGAGTCAAATTGAATGATAAGGCAAACTAACTGGAAAATGGAAAAGAACAATCACTAGCACAAACCGACAGCATTATCTTGCTGTAATATGCTTATATAAATATGCACTTAAGTTATCACATAAACACAGAAGGATTTGCAAGTCTCACAGTCCTTTTGCACAAGCATGAGTGCTCCAGAGGAAAAGCCCTCATGACACCTCATAAAATCTGGGTTTTAAAAATTGTTTCTACTAGTAATCTTTTCCTTCATTGCATAGGCATGGCAGCAGAGAGCTAATGCAGGCACAGAGAGCTGAACCCTTTGCTTTCTCATAGATAAATGAGAAAAAATAGATAAACATACAGCATACTGTTTCTGTAGAGTTTTTGTGGTCCACAACCCTTTGCCCACATCATCTTCTCACAGTCTGTGCAATGCAGAAATTGTTACTCAGATACAGCACTGTGCACCAGGAGACTATGCTCAGCTGGCGTGTGTATGCTATGTAAAATAAACACTTCTGTATTTGTAACACTTGAAGTAATCTGTAGAAAGTAAGTACCAAAAAGACAGAAGGATTGCCTTATTTCCTAATCCCAAGAAATCTAAACTTCTTAGTCATAAGGAAACAGGATTTAAAAAAAAAAGAATTCTGTATCGATTGTCTCTAACCCCAAACACAGAACTGTGTTTGGAAATCCACTGAAGTGTAGCACTTGCCAACTGGTTAACTTATTATGCTCTGGTTAGTGTTCTTTCATATTTCCAGGTACTAAAATAGAGAATATTGTGCCATTTAGATCAGCAAATTATGTTTGAGATTAGCAATTGCTGAAAACGATCTGTCAGCCCAGATTTGTTTAAACAAAACTGAAATCCATCTACTGGGAAAGAGAAGTGCCATCTTGCACATGCATGTATGCCTATGTATATGTATGTGTATAGGCATGAGCATTTTAATGAAGACGGACCATGAAAAAATGCTAAAATTTGACACAAACAGAAATATTTATCATACATTCTCTTGGGGTATCTACCTGGGTTAAATATCTAATGAACACCATAAATAAAACACTGCAGATGCTGTGTAGACACACACTCCTTCAAGTGCTGGCAGACCTGTAGCTGCAACAGAATGCTGAAGTACAAGAGAAACAAAATCAGATCTGTTTGTGACATTAGTTTTTAATTATTTACTTGTTTTGTTCCATCTGCCTTTCCTTGTTCAGCCAGCAAAGATTCGAAAAATCTGCTCTGTCCATGTCATCTGCTCAGCCCAGAGCAGATCCTTTGTTCTGTGGTAAGAAAAAGTATTTCAATCCCACATTCTCTAGGTGAGGAATCTCATTTCACTTCACCATTTCCTCTGCTGGACAAGAAACATCACATTTTCCATTTTAAACCTCTTTCCAGGATAGACAACTACCTTCATACCAGGTCAAGTGTTTCTCTGAGAAGCCTATGGATTGTATCCGGAGAGAAATATCATGCTTTCAAATAAATTAAAGCAATTTCATTTATTTTATCTTTTTCCTGGAGAAGTGGAGGGTCCTTCTAGTCCTTTCATATTTTGTAGAAAACAGAAGTAGACTTCTATTCTCAATGTTTTTATGCAAAGTGTTCCATCTTATGCAATATTCTTCATAGCCTGCCTCATGAATAGAGATTATAACCTCTCCAGCAATGACCAGCATTTAAGGAGATAACTTTAATATTCACAAGACCAAATATTGTCTCCTCCTTGTTTGAAAATTATCTGATCCAGACAATTCTATCAATGTTCACATATGGTTTAATTTAAAAGCTTACTTTCTTCTGCAAAAATTTACAGAGAAGCACCCCAACGGTTCCCATTTACTGAACTGCTAGACATGGGAAGTACAACATGAGGGAGCTACGTCAACCAGATGACCTTTTTTACCATGGAGAAAGGACTGTGTCAGCTTAATTTCACTCTTTCGGTTGAAAGATCAATGTAAAGTCTGTTTTCTCTTACATTCTTGCTAAAACAAAAGCAGTCCTGTTACTTTTACTTGCAGAATGCTAACGCATTACTTCTTGTTTCCCATTCGTCTGGTGGAAAACATCACTCAGTTGAACAATAACAAAAGGATGAAACAGTTTTGATTGCACCGGAATCGAACCTACCTATTAGTTCCTTGATGTTTTGGCTTTTTTTTTCTTCTCACAAAATAAGTGTAAGGTTTGTGCATGCATGTATACACATATTATTATAAAAAACCCCCAACAACTCTGTTTGCCTTCAGTCACTGGCTCATTCATGATCTTCCTTTCTTTTTTCAGCTCATCCTTTAACCTCAAGACCACATGGTGATCACCCTCAAGACATTCCTTGGAGTGTAAGACTTAACAGTACAGGCTAATTACTTCCAGGGCAGACACAGAAAGAATGAGTGCTTGGAAGGAAATGTTCATGGAACAATCTCTAGATGAATTAAACAAAAAGCTGGAGGAGAGAAATATCTAGGAAATGGCAGACGGAATCAAAAGAGGAAAAACAAAAGCATATTCATTTTCAGAGACCTCTGAATCTGCCTAAAGTTTCCAGATTTATAAAACTACAGAACTCATATTTGTTCATTAAGTACTGTGAGACATCTGCTTAACCGAATGCTCCACGTGAATTCTTTGGTGCTTAAAGATGGACAAGATTTGAGGAAGACATAACAAACATATACATGTGAAACAAAGATAATAGAGAAAAAGGAACAACAGAACACAATTCTGCGTGTTAAACATTTTGTTTAAAGCATGTGGGAGTTAAACAGTATGAAGAAAAGGTCATGGTTTCAATACATGGTCTGTGTCTGGTTTTAGCTGCACAGTACAGTAAGGACATCCACAAACTGGCCAGAGGTGTGGGGAGGCTGCCAAGATGGTGGGGCTGTAGCCCTTGCGCTTTGAGGAGAGGCTGCAGGTTGGAGGCTGGTTCAGCTGGGAGAAGGGATAGCTTTTGGCACACCCAACAGCATCCCCAGCACTGACATGAGGAATGGAGACACACCTGGGCTTTTCACAGCATTGCATGGCAGGAGGATGAGAGGCAGGAGCACAAGCTGAAACATGAGAGGCTCATTCTGGAGATAAGGAGAAGCCTTTTCCTCATGAGGACAACCCAGCAGTAGAGTTCTGGCCTGGGGAGGTTGGGCTGCCTCCTGCATTGGTGGAGTTTCGCACCCTGACTGGGTGAGGTCATGAGCAGCCCAGTCTGAGTTGTTTGCAGACGGCACTAAGTTAGATGGGAGGGTTGATCTGCTTGAGGGTAAGGACGCTCTACAGAGGGATCTGGACAGGCTGGATGGGCCAAGACCAAGAGTATAAGTTTCAGTATGGCCAAATGCTAGGTTCTGCACTTTAGCCACAAAAAACTCCAGCAACTCTACAGGCTTGCGGAGGAGTGACTAGAAAGCCGCTCAGCAGATAGAGACCTGTGGGTGTTGATTGACAGCTGACTGAACATGTGCCAGCAGTGTGCCCAGGTGGCCAAGAAGGGCAATGGCATCGTGGCCTGTCTCAGGAATAGTGTGGCCAGTAGGACCAAGGAAGTGATTTTACCCCTGTACTTGGTGCTGGTGAAGCCACATCTTGAGTACTGTGTTTACTTTTGGGCTCCTCACCACAAGAAGGACATTGAGGCACTAGAGTATGTCCAAAGAAAGGCAACAAAGCTTGTGAAGGGTCTAGAGCATGTCTTATGAGGAGTGGCTGAGAGAACTGGGGTTGCTTAACCTAGAGAAAAGGAGGCTGAGAGGAAACCTTATTGCTCTCTACAACTACCTGAAAGAGGTTGTAGAGAGGTGGGGATCAATCTATTCAACCAAGTAACAAGTGATAGGACAAGAGGGAATGACCACAAGTTGCATGGAGGGAAATTTAGATCACATATTGGGAAGAATTTCTTTACTGAAAGGGTTATCTGGCATGGTTTAGTTAAGGACTTGTCAGTGTTAGATTAATGATTTGACTCAATTATCTTAAAAGTCTTTTCCAATCTAGGCAATTCTGTGATTCTGTGATTCTGAGCTCACAGAGGAGCCTCCCTTGAAGGACCCACTGTCCCTTCCAGCCTCCTTGAATCTGCCATTCTGTGATTTATTACTGGAAAACAGTTAGGATAGCTGGATCTCCTCCAGCTCCTCCCCCTCATCCCTTTACACAAGTTCTGAAAACAAAAACTGAATGAAAAATGCAGGATGTTCCAAGTAGTTATTCTTTTTGTAATGAAACTTAGATGGCAAGAAACAAATCACCTGGGCTCATTTAAGCAACTGCACAGCAACTGAACTAGGCAGCAAATAAGGAAGAATACTTAATTATCATCCTCCCAAAGATCTCATGTAGTAAACAAAACTTTCATAAGTTGTGCGGCAAGGATCAGAAGTCTCTATTTTATGGCATGTAAAAACCTCTGAGCAGCTGACTACAACAAGCACAGGATACAGACGTGTTTCTCCAAACAGAGTATAATGCACAAAGGCAAGCTGTGTTTCTTCATTCAGGCTGGGTTGTCCATGCTTATGAAAAGGACTTAAAGGATCACCACAAGCATTGTACATTTAGTAATAATTATACTATTTTAGAAACGTAAGCTCTGCCTGTCTCTCATGTGTAGACATATATAGGCATACATGTCTATATAGATCCATGTTTATACATATAGACATATGTATGCATACAGAGATGTGTACACATACATATATGCATATATGTACATATATATATATATATATATCTATGCAAATATACATATACACACACATACGTACATGTTTGTCTTTCCAGAGAATTCTTAGATAATCCAAATGTTCAAATGCTCGGTCTGGACTTTAGCTCAGATCTGTATAGAGTAGTTGCCTAGCCTCAGGAGGACGAAAATGAATGTTTAATGACTTGAGTTATTCCTGAATACTCAGGTGGTTTCACAGGACAAATTGGCTGCTCAGAGTTGCAAGCTAAAGAAATGCACATCTGCCATAAATGCCTTCAGAAAACCCTTCATTGCTGGGGATTGGGAAGTAATTGTAGTATAGGTGTTGGCATACGCACCCTGAATCACAGGGGGATTTTGCTGAATCCTCCAGTAGAGAGTTGAGCCAGTAATACCATTGCTGTGCACTTTCTAATTGAATTGGTTCAGAAGGCATGTATATAGGTAACTACTAGTATAGCTGTTTAAGAGATGGAATAACTGGAAATCACAGGAGTGAAGAGGATTGCCTTGCAAGTGTGGTAACTTAATTACTTAGAGAATACTGGTTTTCTGCAAATTTTTTCATCGTAGAGGTGTCACCGTGTGATGTGGATGAGACATTAACTGCTAACACCTTTTTCTCTCTCTCATTTCAGTGTACGTAGTACTATGTGGACAAAAAGGGTATGGCATTAGGCAGGACAAGGGGTACTAAAAATAACTAATAAAAACTAGGGCAGCCTTAAGATTGCTACATATGAAATCAGAGACATAACCACCAGCTAGTTGGATTACCCTTTGGCTGAAGTGTCTTAAACCCATTTTGGCATCTTTCTATTCTGAAATGACCAAAGGGTATTTTGTTATAGTTTAAGACCTTAAGGTGCTATAACGCCTCACAAGAGAAGCAACTGTTCCCATCTAATTTACTTAACATTTCATAATAAACAAAACCAAGCAGAATGAAACTGTGCTGGTCTCAAAAAGCATTGAGCAGATGCCTTGTTGTACAGAGATGCACCTGGTGCCTAGCAGTTCTACCCAAAAAGGAAGGAGAAAGTACCCAGTTCTCTAGCTTTTTGATGTTAATTTACACAACAGCTATACACTGGCATGTTTTTAATCATTCTCTTTTTAAATTTTTTTTCAGAGTTCTGGTGGTTGGCCAGTTCATATGACTATTAGCCCACCCATATGCTCACATGTGTTGGTGCACACTTCTGTGTGTTTGTATGCACACATATATGTATAGCTTCTGCCCGCCTAGAACAGTCTTAGCTGTGTTTGTAAGAATGTGCTAGCCCACAGTCCACAGGGATACAAGCCCTGGTGAGCATTCTGTTCTGAAATGAAGAAGGGCCTGTTGCATTCATAGGCACGTGCACCTCTCCTCCTGACAGCCTGCCCATCCACTGCAGAGACTTCGACTGTGCACCAGGTCTGAGAACAACAATCTGTTACAACCACAAACCCACAAGTGTCAGAGCTTTGGCAGTATTTTCAGGTAGCAGTTTGCTGCACTGGTTGTAAGAAAGATAGATAGGGATTCTTTGCTGCACTGGTTGTAAGAAAGATAGATAGGGATTCTTAGGGTAGTCTACTGATACACCACGATTATACTAATGAGCTAGTCAAACCGAATTGCCTGCAGAGGGATTCCAGAAAGGTCAAAAACAGTTACTAGGAGCCTGAAATAGCAAAGTGATTTCTAGGCAGAGAAGACCCTACACTGGGCAGAGGGGAAAAAAGCAGATTAAGTCCAAACCTTTACTTGTTTCCATTTTAATACAGAGTCATGTTCAAGTGCCTGCAGCTTCACACTTGAATATGTCTAAGCAGGCAACAAATTACTTCTGTGAAAGAGTCAAAGGTTTTACTGCTACTGGAAAAAAAAGAAAAAGAAAAAAAGAAAACGTCTGCTAACAGCGTAAATACTGTAGTATCACAAAAGGTCAAATCACCGTAGTTTCTCGAGATGCCACCCTCTCATGTTAACAATATGCCATTTACTTCAAAGCACTTCATTAAGATGATTCAGTGGCTCGTTCACCTAGTATTCACAAACATCCTTTTTATTTACTAGTGTTCACTACTTTACTTACTAGTTGGAGGTTTCAGGGGTTTTTTATATAAAACACAAAGAGCTTTTTTTTAATAGTAGTATTTCTTTGCACTCCTAAATTCAAATAAGTTTCTAGGAGTAAAACTTTGAGAAGATTCACTACGTGTGAATACCTGCTTTCTGGATTTTTCCATGGTAAGTTTCTTTAAAGGCACTAGGAAAGCTGTAGTCATAAGAAAATCATGTTGAATCTTTGACAAATCCCAAAACATTCTACTGTTGCTAATCCTCTGGCCTTTAAGGTAAGACACAGAAGCATGACTATTCACATAAACACAGACTATTCACAAATGAGGACTGAAATGCAATTTCCAGAAGCATCCCAGATTTTGCAGCCATCTTGGCATTTTACAGAAGACATTATACATATAGGGCCACTAAAATGGACTAAGCTGGTGACTTCAGAAGCGTGAGATACAAAAAAGAAATCCTTTCATTTTGGGGTAATAGCATGAAATTTTTAACATCTAGGCAGAACTGACTAAACCACAAATACAAGGCTTTTCTATTTAAAATGGAAACATTTTTTGCTTTCCTCAGATACCTTCTTTCTTACAGTTCAACCACAAGAGAGTTTTTGCAGCTGTACTATAAATGCCTGACAATTGTGGTTGGAAATAGGGATCAAACTAACACAGGAAGGCTGGACACAACCACTGCTTCAAAGCATTTGTCTAAGAAAGACGATGATGGGAAACCAAAGCAAAAAGCAGAGAGAATCTATGGTATTGTTTATTTTTTTTTCTGTTTTACAGTAGGCAACTTACATTCTTTCCATGTTCGATTAAGTTCACAGGAGCTTAGTTTAGTATCTTGCTCTCTGTTTCAGCCAAAACCGAGGCATTTGTTCATACAGAGGGAAAGATGAAACGTTTACTGCTGATTCCTACTCAGTGGAAAAATAGTTTAGCAATCCAGCTACCACATCTTAGGTATAAAGGCTATGAGCAAAAAAAACCAAAAGTATGTTTGTAACCTTAACTTATGAGCTTTCACAGCAAAATAGCCAAGAGACCAATTTGTCTCATTCTCCTTTCCTGTCAAGGCTATTTCGTTTTCCCTACACAAATGTTTCCTCTAACTTCCTGGCCAAACATTTTTTTCCAGCTTTTCTAAAGGTTTTTGAACCCTAAGTTTTCCCTAATGTCTTGATCTTGTCTTGAATCAATCCCAACTAGCCCATTAAGAAAACTTCACTGATTCCTCACTGGTTAGCAGATGCAATGTACTTGCTAGCCTGAACTTTTGTTGTAATTGTAAAAAGGTGCTAAATGCTTCTTATGAATTTCAGTGTTACACTTTCAAACATGTAGTTTTGTGCTTGTTATGTACAGTATGAGCTTCATATTAGCAGCTATACATCTAAGCAGCTACTCAGATCCATAGAAGAATTGTCTCTATTTTCTGTTTGTTTTGACACAGCTGAAGCAAAGCTGTGCTGAGAAGTAAGGACAGCCATTTGGTGTACAGCTTTCCTGAGAAGAACCTGGGTTCAGTATGATGAGTTACAGCAGGAGGAAGGACTCTGACCAGAGCAGGTCAGGAAAGAGAGACCAAGAAGTGAGAGCATCAGTAGACCGGTGTGGGAGGTGGACAAGAAGGATTGAGACAGGAAATGGGAGAAATCTTGTCGGCAGACAAGACATCTTGACATAGATGAAGAGTGAGGTCAAGGTCTTCTTGATGACATGGAAGAAGGCATTAAGCGGGAGGCATGATCCAGAATATGGTCTAAACAGTGGAGCTCAGGCAATTACCTAACTCAGCTGTACTGAGGGAAGATACTGTCTCTGTTTACATTGCAAGGTTTGACTCAACTCCTAATTATAACATACAGTTCCTGGCTTGCCTTTCACAGAAATCAATTAAGAACAAAGTAATGAAGGACAGTATGGCAACCAGTCAGCAGCTGGTAATTTTAGATGACATTTCTACAATTTAAAGGCAACTATGGAGGTTGCTACCTTAATAAATACATTTTTTCAATGGCACATTTTGGCATGCTAGGGCAATGGTTGAGGACTGCATTTCATAGCTCTGCCAGATGCAAGTGCTTGCTTACTATGTCGGGAACAATTCTTCCCTCCCTTGACCCTTCAGTGCAGAAAATACCACAGAATAGTAGGGGTTGGAAGAGACCTCTGGAGATCACCTAGTCCAGCCTCCCCACCAAAGCAGGTTCTTCTAGGGCAGGTTACACAGGAATGTGTCCAGGCAGGTTTGGAAAGTCTCCAGAGAAGGAGACTTCCAAACAAATGCATTTATATCTTAGTGGTATTTTATCAGCTGTAAGTATAAGTCATTCCACCAAAGATCACAGATTATCAATGCCAAAAAGGGGATGTTTCAACACAAAGAAATTTTTTTAACTTGATGTCCAGTCTGAATGTAGAGTTTTTGGAAGCCCTCAGTTCAGTACTCCTCTGCCTAGAAACACAAGGCAATGGTTTGTATTTCACAGAGATTAACAAAGACATTATTTTTGTGTGTGTGTGTGTTTGCCAACTATAACTAGCAGTTATATAGCATCACTTAGTTCTTACTACTGGATGAGGACTTCACTGTATTTCACCCACAGTGAACAAATGACCTTACTGTTAGACAGAGTATATTGATCTCCTCCTTGGACCAGGGTAGATTACTGAGTATAATCTCATCAGTAGAGAAACACACAAGAAGGTAAGTGAGGAAAAAATGGCTGCTTCCCTGAAACTTTGGGCAATACTATTTAAACATCCATTCATTTGGGTTAAAAAGGGGGTTAGCTGTAGCAAGATTACTAGGAAAACAAGACTGAGAGAAATTTCCTGTGTCATTGAACTTGGCCTTCTCCTTTTATGGATCCTCCTTCATCCTCCAGCCATACTTATTCCTCTTAAACCAACATAGATACTGCAGGAAGTCTTTCTCTGACTTTGCCTTAGAGAAATTACTTCCTCTACCTGTATGAATTCTGACAGTTTTCTAAAAGTGCAGCAAAGGCAAGCAGCTTTTACATACCTTTTCCACCTGATGATGCGCCAAGTCACGATGGTTTCAGAGGCATAGTGAAGTCGAGACCAATCCCCTCAGTACCCAGATGCACAAAGGTATTTGAAATGAATGAATAGAAAGCAATTGTAAACTGCCATCACTGATGGCTGTTTCTTCTTTAGAGTAGACTTTGCAGGCTCACTACAAGTCTTAGCATAATGGTACTGCATCAGAAATTGGTTAGCAGCCCTGCTGTAAAGGAATGAATGGTGAGATTATGCTTTCTGAATCAGCAGGATCTCTAGGAAATCAGAGTTGAGAAATCTTGACAAAACACCGTGTTCAAGCTCCCATTACTGCTACTTAACCTATATCTCTTCTATAAATAAAAAAGCTATACATTATATCAGGCATGCAAACACGTGTTTTTTTTCCTTAATCAAAAGAGTTTCTGCCAATAGTCTATAAGAATTTATTTTCTTTCACAATCAGTTAGTTGTGTTCCAAAAACTCTGCTATGCCCTCTACATTATTTAACAAAATGATAATCTGAAACAAGGCATGGGTTTTGTTTACCTGTGAATGCTTTAGGTCATCCCTTTGCTATTTGCTAAGCAAAAAGACACATGTAGAGTCATTCCTAGTATTTAAGAAAACAATACGCAGTTCATTCACATGTATGTACACAATAACAATACGCTCATGCTGTTGTGCAGAGAAAAAAGACAAGATAATTATATCCTGTCTAGCATCTTGATAAAAAACATTAGTCTAGCAAATAAGACAATGTCTGTGATAAGATCAGAAGATCCCTGGAATAAGGCATCAGATACCTGAACTGAGGACACCTGATACAACAGAGTCAATACTGTCTTTGTTGCTTCCAACTTTCTTTTTACTACCTGTATGAATAGAAGCTTTTTCTCTAGAGGGGTGGTGATGGCTATAGTAGTTGAATTCTCTGAAATTTCTTTGTTTGTATTTAATAAAGGAATCCCTTTATAATTTTGACTCTTGAGGGAAGGGCAGAAGTTATAAAACTGGAATTTCTCTGTGAGTATCAAGCCTTTCCTTTAAGAAGGAAATAGTAATACTTCCTTTCTTTCATAGGCTATTAGGTATTAGAATAATAGGGCCCTTATTAATTATCTGGATTAGATAAGAAGTTGAATAGTGCACATATAAAGTGGGAAGGAAGAAATATGATGTAAGACAAAATGCCTTTTGTTTCCATGCAGAAGGGGCTGGGACTGTGGAATTTCACAGTGTAACCCAAAACTTGATTTTATTAAATTTGTCCATGAACAATTACCAAAGAAGGAGCAATTACTCAGGCAAGAGAACTCTAGACAAATAAGAATAACACAAATGAAATGCAGAAGCACTCTGACAGCAAATGTGACCAATCCTGTTGCCAGAGTACATCATTGCTGATGCTGCGTACACTGAGCAGCTGGTGGGGTACTGCACCCCAACCTAATTCTAGTGTCAGCTGCGGGACAGCGTTCTGAAATAGCACCTTGCAGATACCTCTTGTGGTACTGAGACTGAAACATACTGCCTGTATCAAACTTCAATGGGAAGAAATATCTGCCATTCCAACTGAAGTTGCACAGGCTATAGGCACAGAAAAGCAACAAAGTCCAAGGGTCTGCTCTTCATGAAGTGGTAAGAAGTTGTAC
>JAVFHW010068225.1:56165-86298 GCA_032159205.1 Eurystomus glaucurus suahelicus
TGTCTATAAACATAGTTTCACAGGATTGTAATGTACCTAGATTGTGAGATAATAATATAAAGAAACTTTGCAGAACTGAAGGCTCACTGCTCATCTTAATCCTTATTCACTACTAAACCCAGCAAGCTCAGTAAGCTATGAATATTTGTCAAATAATATCCTTTGACAATGAGTTCCTTTGGTTAATTGCATAGCATTTCAAACACTATTTTTGTGTATATCTCTCCAGGATGTACCTCATCTTACTGAGTACCACTTTAATTCTGTGTAGTACAGTAAAGTAGAATGGCTCAGCTGAAAAGGACCTACAACAATCGTCCAATTGCCAGTAAGCATTACTGTTGCCTTCTTTACCACTTGTAACATTTGTATTTCTGATATATATCCTCACACTTACCTGCCTGCCAACCTAAGTAATCCTAGGCCTTTCAATCTCTTCTTTTAACTGACATAGTCTCTTGTGGATGTATACTTTGTGCTATGGGGACAGACAGAGTACAGTGGCCAGTGCTTCTCTGACCAGAGCAGCCCTTGCTTTACTCCCTGTAGACTTAGAGACTTAGGGGGTTAGAGGGAGAAAAAAGGGAAATCCTCCTTAGTGCCAGTCAAAAGATGATTATGAAGAGCTCTAGCTGTGAGTGAGCGCTAAGAATAACCAGAGATAATACCAACAGCATTGATAGGGATCTTTGGTGCACAGAATATCAGAACAACCATTTTCACTCAAAAAACAATTAAAGAGACACTAAAAGTTGCCAACTTTAAAGTGTTCCTCAGAAAATTACCACCTGCCTGAAATAGTGTGTGTGATTGTGTTCAACTGCCCATCCTCACCAGGATCATTTTTAAGTAGTCAAAAGAAGGAGAGCTTCTAATCTTATTCTAAGCACAAATAAGTAAATAGGCTTCATTACCAATTTTGAAAGCAGGGATAAGGCTTGGTTGTTTTGATTAACAACTTGGTAGACTAGGAATTTTATTTTTGCTGGACCCAGTATATAATAAGTGTTAATGAAGATCAGCCAAATAATTTTACCATGTTTTTAAAACTATTTGCATAACCAAGGCATGTCAGGCTAGCTTTGGTCACTGCAGAACTAGGAAGTCATCTCAAACAATGACAGAACACACTAGCTACACTTTCATCTCTTTTTTTTTCAAAGAAATGCTTGAAGACAGTTTCTGCTCTGGGAGATGCACAAACAACTGCACTTAAAAGTGAGGAGATGTTGTGTGACTGTGCCAAAAGGCAGAAGAGTTTAGGCCAATAATGGCAGGAGATAGAGCAAATAAAAAATAAAATTAATATAACATTTTAATTAGTTTTTCAGCACTTAAGCAAACATTATTATGATTAACCTATTACTATTTACACAGATAATGACACATTTAATTTTCCAGCAGATGCTGTATGGGATGATAAAGTGGATACTGACTTTTCCCTACTAGGTAGCAGAGATTGCTGTTGCAATGCCTTTGAAAACCTTACAAACATGTTTGTTCCAGGAAGCAGATGAAAGCATCTTACAGTCTCTATACTACTACTATACAGCAAGAAGCCAGCTTTTCTTGAAATTTATGGTTATAGTCTTGCCTAAGCATGCAACATCACCAGCAAATCTAGTTATTAAATCTAGGTATTGAGTGACCACCATACAGTACAAAGCTTCTTCAGCCTCTCATTTTCAGTTCAAATTCCTTTGTAATGTAGTTATTTGGCATCTCTTGTATTGAAAAGACACAGGCTTGGATTTGAAATGGTCCATGATCACTACCTGAAGGAAGTCAAAACTCACAAGACTCATGCTGGGGTGGCCAGTATCTCTAACTTTACAAAAATAAATTCTCATGTGCTATCCTCCTGTTGTCCAGAGAGACTGCTTACTTGAACATTGAAGAGTTGCCTTCAGAAATTTTCCTGTTGAGATGCCCACAGGATTTTGTGTTTAATGTGAACTTAATTATTCCTTTGTTTAAGACATTTCAAAGAAGCTGAGACATGGACCTAATGTCGTGGCACTTTCCTCTAGCCCATGTCAGATGTAATAAAATAGAAAGAAGCTTTAAAAGTGTTCAGGGTGTCCTCCTGACAAAAAATTACTGCACATTAGGTTTTGTTCTGCTTTATCTGGGTCTCTGTCTGAATATTGTCCACCTATTCTTCATCATTTAGCTAGCATAATTGTTTCCTTATCTGTTCATCTTTATTCTCTAAACCTGTGATTTCAATTGGACTAGTATGCCTTTCCCTGACCTCTGAGTAGTGTAGAATCTTTTGAGAGGACATTAATTCCTAATATTCTCTTACTGTATCTTGACCAGTGAAGTTCTACTCCTGGAATGTCAATCAACATAAATGCTTTTTAAAACTTCAATGCATGTTATCTCCAAGGAACCAATTCTGTCAGATGAGATTCACAGACAAAAGAATAAGAAACACTGTAATGTTAAATACCATTTAAAAAAACACAAGGTTTGACAAATAATTTCTTTCTGTTTATATTCTAAACACTTAATGGTAATTTTGCAGTATTAGACATAATCTCTTAATTTTTATTTCTTCTGATGACCTGTGCATAAGCTGGAAATGGAGAACAAACTGCCTTTGCCTTTGAAACATATGCTGTTACTCATCTGGTTGTTAGTTCATGTTTCAGATTAATTAGAGAAGTAAATTCCTAAAGTACGCCTGAAAAATAAGTCTTCCCTACAGAAAGTCATTCACTCCCTGTTTGGTGAGGGCAAAATGGCTTATAGGCAGTTCAAAGTGTTGTATTGTATTAAGGTCTCAAGTTTCTCACAAAACTGAATTCCTAAAGGCTGTTGTGTAATGCACTAATACAGTTTTAAAGTACTCTTTCTCACATATATCTCAGCTCTGTACATTATGGGACATTGAAAGAACATAAAATGCAGCCAGACAGTGAAACAGCTGCAGTTGGACACAGGACATGACTAAAAAGCATCATACAGATTTATAGATCTGTAGAAATATGGCTATTCATTAATCTTTAATAAAAGTAATGCAGACAAAGACTACCTTGTTCCCTTACCCAAACATTCCTAAAGCCAAAATAATTTGCTTACTATAAGAATGTTCCTCAGTGCAGTGCCTATATAAATTAATCAGTGTACGGTTCAGTAAATTGATTTCTTAAGAATATATTAATGGTCAGAAGAAAAATGGCATCAATCTAAAGAGACTCAGACATTTCTAAGGAAATTTTACCACAGCTACCATGCAATTTCTTTCCAGACAGCTGACAAAAATGAGATGAAATGACACTTAAAATGATAGTAGCTCAACCAAGCGGGACGACTCCTTACCTAGTTAAACTGCAGGCAAGACAATGCCTATTCATCTAGCCTGCTTCAGTTGCCTGCTAGAGATGAATCCCTCTCTAAACTCCACTGATCAAATAGCTCAGAGACCCTATGGCCACTTGCTCAGATGTGGATGTCCACACCATAGGAAGCTCTTTCTACCAGGTAAATTCCTTCCTGTGTGTTTCTGTGAATGAATCAAAGCAATGCTTTGGTGCTGCTTGGTGTCTGGCCTGTCTCCAAGAAAAATCATCAGGTAAAGTTGTAGGAGCTGCAGTAATTGCTATTATTGGATTATCACTGTGGGATTCACCTAGCATGTTGTTCCATAGGCATGGATTATTCTCAATTATATCTCAAGAGCAAAATGAGAAAACTTGAGAAAGTAAAGTCATAAATAGTATCTTGTTCTCAGAATGTTCTTTCACTTATAAATTCTGTTTCAAACAGGATTTGTTATTTTTTTCAAGCAGTTGTTGTATGAAACTTACATTTAGAGAGATCGAAGCCCATTGGCATTCAAAATAGGACTGAATATACCAGTGTGTTCAGCACAGTGAATGAAGCCCTAGTTCCAAACACTGTGTATTACAATACGTTAACTCCAGTTTCATTCCAATGGTGGCTTGGAGGAAAGCAACAAAACGTACTATGTTGCCAAAAAAAGAGTATGCACATCAAAACCTTTACTGCATGAAAATGGAGCATACAACTTCCAGGTGATCAGCTGTAACTTCCTAAGACGCTTTTAAAGAGTTGCTTTTGGTTGTCTGACCACACCTTTTGCTTCTTTCTGTCTGCTATTCTTAGACACTAGGGTAGAAAGAATTCAACTTCTTAAAAAATGTGCTATACATTCACAAACATTTTCAGATCTGACTGTGACCAGTTAATCAAAATCAAAACTTTCTATAGAAAAGTAACAGCTTAAGTAAAACTAGAAATGAGAAAAGAGAGGCAGGGGGTGAGGAAGAAAAGCAGCAGCCGCAGCTTGATGGCTAGAGTATATTATCAGTGTGGGAAACCCAATTTCCAGCCTTTGTTGGCCTTCACTTAGATGAAAAGTGTATCTCCTACTTTTCATTTTTTGTTCCAGTTGGTAAACTTGGAGTGAGTCTCTGATCCCACTTAAAACCCTTGCACATGTGCAGAAAAAAAAATATTGAATTCACTGTTTATCTGTTTCAGGTATGGGAAATTTTGGAGCAAGGAATTTAATCTTTGTCATATGTTTTCCTGGCTATGATCCTAACATACAAGTTACTGTCCACCCATCTGTGAGCTATCTTCTCTCTGCTCTCTCCCCGCCCCCTTTCCAGACCTACAGAGTAAATAAACAAAAACAGGAAAATGTTGATTTTTCACTGACATGAAGAAGAAAATATTTGAATCTTGGGAAATATGGATAGGAAAACCAATTTACAATCCACAAATAAAAATTTTTTAAAAATGTAACAATACTTAACAAAGTCAATATACTTTTGTAAAGTAAGCATTTCACAATTGTTAACCGCTATACTTTCCAGTGTTGGTCTCCTGTCTACTCAGAACTGCTAAAATCAAAGATAGGGATATAGGTCTGATATATCACCACTTTGGAGTGCTTTTGGAGCTTTCCTTTTTTGGAACAAACAACATTTCTGTTCAGTGTAAGGGTTCATGTAAGGGGTGCAGAGCTTCATACTGTGCAGTTTCATCCACAGAACATTGACATTAAAGTCTATTTAAATCAAATTTCCTACCTGAAAAGTAGTCTTTTCAGGCTACTTGAGGAACTCAGAGCTCCTATGCCTCTCCTTCCTCAACTGCCTTATAGATATATTTTTGTTAGATGGGGAAACTTTCATAATTACAGTTCTGTGTGCAATTATTAGCAGCTAAGGAAAGATGCTTTATGCCGTTTTTCCTGACTGGCAGAAGCAAAGTTGGACTGCTAATGAATTTAGATTAGTAATAGTGCCCAGATGTCTTAGCTAGAGGTCATATTCTTGTGCTTCAGCCATGGAGTGCATCTGCACCACACACCGCAACACAGGGCAGAGGGATATGCTCATGTAAGTTAGTCTAAGAAATACTAGTTTGAGAGATAAAATTAACCTCCTTTTTATTCAGAGGCAGTTTGATTATGTTTAAAGCCTTTTACACTACGTTGCTGTGCATATATTCTTACAATGACTACTTAAGGCAATATTCTATAGGTGTACTTAAAACTCTGGATTCCTATCCTGTTTTCTCTGATGGCAGACTTATATTGTCTCTTTTCAGTCAAATTGCTTAGGAGATACACTGAAGTGTTCTATCCATTAAATGACAGTCTTTTATTCCTCTTCCTGTTGAAAAGTTTATTTCCTTGAATATTTGCCTTCATCACTAAAGTACTTTGAAAATCAGTATGTTTGGGCTGTCTGCAGGAACAGACAGGCCCAACTGCTGTATGACATTATTAAACATATTTATCCTTTCTTTACTCAGTTATGCTGTGGGAAATACTCATGTCTTGAATTTCTGCAGACATGATCCAATTTCTCTGAAATGGTAGATCATAATGCAAAGAAAAATCATTTAAAATTAAATGCTAGCAATATCAAGATAGGCTCTATGTGAAACACATTTATAGAATCACAAAGTCATAGAATCGTTTTGGTTGGAAGAGACCTTTAAGATCACCAAGTCCAACCGTTAACCTAACACTTCCAAGTCCACCACTAAACCATGTTCCTAAGCGTGAAGTGTACACATCTTTTAAATACCTTCAGGGATGGTGACTCCACCACTTCCCTGCGCAGCCTGTTCCAGTGCTTTACAACCCTTTCTGTGAAGAAATTGTTCCTAATGTCCATTCTAAACCTTCCCTGGTGCAATTTGCGGCTATTTCCTCTTGTCCTATTACTTGTTATTTGGGAGAACAGACCTGCTCTCACCTCATGACAACCTCCTTTCAGGTAGTTGGAGCGAGTGAGAAGGTCTCATCTGAACCTGCTTTTTTCCAGGCTAAATAGCCCCAGTTCCCTCAGCTGCTCTTCATAAGACTTGTGCTGTAGATCCTTCACAATCTTTGTTTCCCTTCTTTAGACAGACTCCAGCACTCCAGTGTCCTTTGCAAAAATTCAAATCACTGATGGAAGCACAAAGTCTTTCCAGGCCCTGCTATAAAAACACTGAAAAGCCTCACAGGCTGCATTGAGAAAGACCAAAATGATTGCTGCCCTTTCTCCCCAACACAATGTCTTTTGCCTGCTTTTTATCTTTCTGTCTTTGCACATACAGCACATATGCAAACTAATTTTCCCCTAGAAGAGAGAAGTGTGGTAGTGTATCAATAAAAGTTTTTCAGTGCCTGATGACATAAAAGGACTTAAATGAAATAGAAGTTCAAGAGACTAGCCAGAGGAAAGATTGATTTAAATTTTGGTTTATGCCTCCAACTGAACAGGTGTCAGAATTACTGATCCCATAACTGGCAATGTATGTGAGGGATACACAAAACAATGCCCTGCTATATAATATCACTATACTCTTTCAAATTAAACCTGGTACTAGGCACAATAAAATCCATTGTACTTTAATTTCTGTGCCTAGCAAGGCATCATTTTGAAATGGCGCTGTTTGACCAAGGAGCCTTAAGAAATTGTATACTATAGTAATACTTATTACAGTATTTTATTGAAGTATTAAATAGTAATAATCGACATACGGGAAGTCTTTAAAACATTTGTAGTCTTAGGCATACCTAGTAAATGTTTTCCTAATCTGATAGTTAAAAGAGCCATAAAATCTGCTCCCAAAGCCTTAAGTGATGAGAGCAATGATGGAAGAGGGACGATGCATATCTGGATCACAGATTTAAAGCAGAGAGTACCTTAGAATATATTTGTTACCTAGTCTAAAACATAGATATTCAACCTTTTTTAAAAAAAGAAAGCACTCAGATAAACCTAGAAATACTGTAATTATTAAGAAACCAGCTATACCAAATGCTAAAACATTGAGGGTCAATCACATTTTAGGCTACAGCATGTCTTCAAATGTAATTTTTTCCTACCTGACTTGTTTAGTTTTGTTAGCAGTATCTTGGACATATTCATAAAACATCTAGTTTTCTTTTAGCATGAAATAAACCTAATTTAGAAAAAAATCCTTGTAGTGTCTCTACTGTGTAGTGTAATAGTCACCCTATCCTTTACAGATTAAGCTCTTTGGCATTATAGGAGAAATCATCTGCTACACACTGGCATCAAGCAAAAGCAGATTCATAAACTCTGTCCTTAATCTCTCTTTCAGTTTTCTTCCAATTAGAAACAATCTTTCGCTGATACTCTAATTAATACTTACACATTAAAATATTAAGCATTATAGCAGAAATCATCTGTTATATTCTTGCATAAAGCAAGCCCTTGCCCTTAATCTTTCTTTCAATTTTCTTCCGTTTAAAAACAATCTTTCCCCAATACTCTAATTAATGCAAATGATATTCATGATTAGTTAGTATTATGCTAATCTGAGCCCCAAATTTACCTAAATCTACATGGTGTTGTCTGAGTACCAGATTGCTTTGGGTTTCTAAGTAAAATTACATTAGCCTGCCAGCTGTACAAAACACCATGATAGAGTAGAAATCCAAGCAAATCATCAAGATTACATTAGTTTTGTTTCTTAATGAACAACTGTTTGCATTAGGGATTACAGACAAATTATGGTTTTCCTCTCTGTACCCATGCAGCCAGGCATCTGTTGAGAAGTTTCATTTTTTTTCCCGACTATCCCTAAATAGATTGAGGAGGGCTAAGGCAGAGAAACGGGTCTAATATTTCACGTAATTGAATTTTTTCCATTACAAAGCAATCACTACTCTGGGGCTCACTGCTAACCTCTTTCTCTCTTCCACTGCTGCCTGGAATGCAGGAGAAACTTGAGTAGGTTTTTTAGAGAGGTATTGGTCACCTAGCTTCTCTCCTACAGAAGTAGATTACCTACCTTAGAGCCATACCTGCTTGCCAAATTCCAAAACTTGCCAAATTCCAAAACTCTGCTGTTGCAATTCTCGCTGCTCTGATATGAAGTGTACCACAAAAAGCATAATGTGTGGAAAACAGAGCTTTGGGTTTATGCTTCATAATCTGCGTTAACAGTGCACACAGGGAAACTGAGCCCTGCAAAGTTGGGTGATAATGAACATGGTACCACCAAGACTGCTAATCTTTAAAGTGTTACAGCGCAGCACAGTTTTGTGTACGTACACAATTTAGCAGCCTGTTCAAGTTTGTCCCTGTTTCATGTCAAACTGCTGTAACATGCTTGTTATTATGTTCTGCTTGATTTAATTATGCTCCTAGTGTACAGGTTTACTCATTCTTCCATGCACTAATCTCGTCTCCAGAACTCACACTGTGACAGCTCATTATTGTTGGAAAAAATCTAGGGCGCTGATAGGAAAAGAAATGCTCTGATATATTCCTCATTGTGTATCAAGACCTCCTGGTTACAAGATACAAGTAACAAGTTAATTGTGGATGAGTCTGTAGAGTGAGGGACAGTTAAGGGTGGGTAAATAACCACCCATGTCTTGAATGGCAACAGCAAGGAGCAGCAAAATAATTCTGGACAATTTCCTTCCTTGTGTCAAACCCTGTGCTGACATTACAACTCCCTCTTGGCCTATCCAGAGCATCCAATGTATATGAATGTGCACCAAGGAGAGCTGCTACTGTTGCGGAATTTATTCAGAAACTCTATCTCAGTATCTTCCAGAGCACAGCCTCCCTTTCACTTTCTAAAAATGGCCAGTTTAAATACTTTTAATTAACTTTAGCAACAATATATGAAGTAAAAAAGAAATAATTTAAACGGACAGAGATCTATTTATAGACAATAATGCATTTTCCAAATTTTCTTCCGTCTCTTTCAAGTTTCTCATTGCAAACTACTGCAGAAAAAGACCACTCTAAATCTGATTTTATATGCTGACATAATGAAATAAATCTAAAAATATCTGCATATGAAGTCTATAAGAAATATTACTAAGGCTAATGTTATAAACCCATTATAACTAAAGTTATAAAACCCATGTGAGAGTTTAAGGAAAAGTCTGTGTGACTTCCAAAGTGCTTTGGCAAAGTTATTTATTAGGATACCTTCGTCTAAAATAGCTAAGCTACAGTTTTTTCTTCACTGCGTCTCATTAAATGCAGCAGTTTCAATTGGAACAAGATGAAATCAGGCCCTCTACTTGGAAAGCTGCCTATGAGCCAATACAGATAATGGTTTTCCATTCCTTGCTTGTCACATTTGGTACTTCTGTATAGGTACTTTTTGCTGTTGACAATACATTCAGAAAATTAAAATAGTCACTAAAATTAGTCAGGGAGGGGACAATCTTCATATTAGATACCAGGAAACTTCTAATCAGTATCATTTGCAATACAGAGATTTACACATATTGTATCAAAAATACCAGGCATTATACCATGTAAATGAAATTATTCACTCTAAGAAAAAATAAGATGTGTTAGAGTTTAAAACACCCTACAATTTCTGCTGTGGTAAGAGACATTGATAAAGCAATTAGATGGACTGATACGCTACTCAGTGTAGGCATTCTGTCAGTTAACAATACATCAGTTTACTTACTGATTTTTAAAAGAACACTAAAAATTAATTACATTCTACTCTTCGACTTTTCAGTGAGATACCTTGAGATAATTCTGGTAGCACTATGGAAAAATACATCTGGATGAAATAGTCTGAAAGTCACTGTACTACATCAGTGCTGGGTGAGAGTTTTTACTAATTCAGAACTGATGTCTTATTGCTATTAACACATTCACTCTGTTCTAATGCAAGCTTTGCACCAATTATTTGGGCAGCAGTAATGCAGTTTACCTGAGCAAGAACAAAAGGACTTCCACCTTCTCTCACCAACAAATACTCCCTTTCTAAGGCAGTCTCAGCTTTAGGTGAAACTCATGAATTTTTCCCCTCTAGAATAATTTCCAAGTTCATAACTAGTCTGGTTGAAAAGAACAGATTTTTATGGCAAGTCATAACACGAAATTGGAGTCAGATGCTTCACTGATAGGATTAAAGTGAAAAGCACACTGGCATCATAGTGCCGCTGACGGGAATCAACTGAAATGGCTACTGAAGATTTTAATAATAATTCAAATTAAGCAAATAGCTAATTGAGTTCAGATTCAGCCTCATAAGTCCTTATCTGCCACTCAAACTTGCTAATTATGAGTACCGAGGACAGAAAATTCATGGGCTTCACGACTGTGCTATACCTCTGTAGAGCTGGAGTTCAAGCTCAGGTGGGAGGTGGAAGCCAATGCTGCTGCTGCTGCATCTGCCATGGATGCTAGGTGGATAGATGTCAGCCTTCAGGTCAGACAGAGATCTTTTATGTTTATAGGCAATAACACATGTTCCAGATTTTCTTGTCTCTTTCAAGTTTCGTGCTCATACCTTGACTAATTTGACAGCTAAAAAAAAAGTCCATTCAGAAGTACCAAATGTGACAAGCACGGAGGAGAAAACAGACATCTGTATTAGTTCTTAGGCAGCTTTCCAAGTAGAAGGCCTGATTCATTTAATACCTTCTTCTGATGTTGAATCCATGAAAATGTTTTTAAAAATAAATTTGATTGGTGGGCCAAATAATCGCATAATACATTTGTGCAGAGTTACGTAGACTGTACTCTCCTTTCTTAGTGTGACAGGGACCTAGGTTCTGTTACATTGAGGGAGAAGACTACTCTGTGAGAACAATGGCTGATGAAGTAAGAAACCATAGCAGTGTTGTGGGCAGCAAACAAGCAAACAAACAAACACTATCACCATTGCCCCCATATCCTCAAAGATGCAACTGAGGAATCCTTTATTTTTATTCTACTCTTGTAGAATATCCTTTTGTAGTTAACTAACAGGCAATTTTAAAGGTGTTACAAAAGCAGAGCTCCTCAAAAGCTGAAGAAGGTAGGTAGAGCACACATGAGAATGCCAGAGGAAATGAAATATGACTGGTTAAGTAGGACAACTTGGCAGGGCCACTGTATGAAGATGTAGCATTTCAAATATTAAACTGGTTTAGTTTAAAAGCCCAGTATTAAAGGATTCAGTCTGATCCTCTATTAATTTTTAAGGGGAATATGTCTGCTATATTGTATCCACAATTCTGAAGACCAGTAGGTTTTGATAATCGCTTTCTTTCAAATAGTGCTTGCCCTAAATGGAAGACTGTGTAAATTTATTGAATCAAATTAAATACATGGAAGAAATTAAAACCCTATATTATAAGGAAGAAATCAAAACCCTTATGTCACATTTTCTTGAGCACTGGGGAAACTTACATCTAGTCTAAATTCTCTGTGCACAGTCTTTCCTTGACTTACAAAGAATTCACTTGACTTCATTTGGAAGGTAATATTCCTTGACATTCCCTGAGAAGCAAGTCAACATTTTAAAGGATGCTACATAGAAAATCTGCCCCATCAGTACTTAATATATTTGAGAAATTGACATTCCACAGTGGCGATTTGAGATTTGACATTTTACATAGAAATTGTGCTTAAGAAAATAGTTCTACCACTGTACATGCATGTTAGCGCAAGGATGAAGGAACTTAACACCCCATTGCAAGGTACAAGATGTGTTAAAATATTTGACAGTGTGTTTTTATTTAGAGTTCTGAATAGCTGTAGTAAAATTTTCAAGACAGGTGATGATATCTCTATATTACTTGTTGTAACAAGTTGTTACAACAAGTTGATAAAGAAGACAAAAGTTAATTCTTAATCATATTGGGTTTACGGGTTTGAAAGAGGTGATTTTATTTCTTCTCAGTGAAGTTTTTACTTCTTTAAACTGCCTTTGTCATGACGCTGTAATCTGAAACACGCTATATCAACTGTATCTAATACCTAGCCACATCTTACTTCTAGCAAGTACTAAGGGAGTGACTTTCTTACCTTTTTTTTCACTAGTAACTTTTATTTCTAATTTAAATTGCAGAAAATTTCATCTATCTGTCTTTATTTTAGGTCTTCCATTTCTTTACTGAAGTTGCTTTATTCAAGACAGTAAATCTTATGTGTTGCACCGGGAGCCTGAAAATGGATCTTAAGGAGTTAAGTATGTTTCCAGTTTTGATAGAATTTTTGATTTATCAGTACCAGAGTGTGGAAAACTCAGCCTTATTTCTTCAACATTTTCACTCAACAATCATTAAATAATATCAGATACCAATTATCATAAATTCCAGCTAGAAAATTACATTTTTTTTTTTGCATGAGAAAAAAAAACCCAACAGATGCAGAGAAACAGGTATCTGGAAAAAAAAAAAATAGGAAAGTGAAAGAAGAGACTGATAGCTTCAGAACAGAAAAAGCAACTTTATTATGAGTTGTATAAGATTTCTTAGGTCCTACAGAAGATTCAGCAACAGCAATGTGCCACTGCTTGCTTGGTGCATGCCTTTCCTCAGTCATAGTAAGTGTTCAGGTAAGTTACAAAGGAAACCGGTTATTGAACTGGTACACGAAACACCGATGTTCATTACATCTTGAATACTTGTATAAATTACAGACATGTTATATGCATTCTATGATTCTATATAAAGAACAATTGTGTTTTACATGCCATAGAAGCTTGCTTTAGAATTAAACAGTCATTGTCTTCTGATGTCAGTGAACTTTGGATCATGCCTTAGGCCAATACAGTGCACACGTATTTAGACATGCAGTTGCATGCACACATACACACAAGCGTATCTTTATGATATTGTTGATGTACAGCTTTCTTCATAAGAAAACTGTTATCATTGCCAGAACGAGCAGAAAAAGGAGGCACTGCCATACTCCCAGTGTGGAGTTCTTGCTGGTTACAAGTATGAAGCACAAGTAGAAAAAGGTGCTTCAATGGCTTATATCTCACAGTAGCAAATCTAACTGAAAATATATAACTAACATGCAAAGGACTGAAAGTGAAAAGACACAGAGGAACTGGAAGAAATATGTGCTTGTTAATAAGCACAAGTACCTTTTTCTTGGTTAAAAGGACAGATTTTAAAAAAAAAACAGCAATGAAGAAGTGTTGAACATGAACAACAGCAATTAATTCTACATTAGCGTATACTGTTAGTATTTAAGTTCCCTGCTAGTTCTAGGTTTTTGATTGTTGAAGGAAGATTATTCCCCTGTTCCATAATAAAAAACATGAAACATTAGAAATGAATGTTCATTCAAGTTTTACAGTTCTCCAGACATCTTTCTGATTTTAAACAATCTAATCCTGAGAGATACTAAGTATACATAACACCTGAGTCAGATATTTGTTATAGACTGAAAAGTAACTGCTCAGATCAAAAATGAAAAACTAACTACTTACAGTGTCTCATAAGCATATACAGTTTTTCTTGAAAAAGACATGTTTTGGCTAATCATTCAGAATAATCATTAAATAGTGAATAAAGGATCTTGTAGTAAGTTATGCATGCTGTTTGCATTTTTGTGTGAGGAAAACTGAACAGCTTACAAATATAACCCTTCCTTTTACCCACCCCTCCCCCTGAAATTTACAGAATTAAGATATTGTGTTATATGTCCATGAATAAGCACAGCATGTTCAATATGTCCACACTTATACTGACATTTGTTTCTAAATCATTTAATTAAAAGTCATTATTGAGAACAAAGGATTCATTAACAAGCTGTACATCTGAACGACCAATGGAGTTCTTGTGTTATGAAGACCATTTTAATTCAAATTAGAAAATGGCACAGATGTGCTGCTGGAAAATATTGACATACTGCAACTCCCTTGGAATGTGATTAACATTTGTGTTAAACCAAAAAGCACATTAAAACCTGGCTTTACTAATAAATTTAGGATTGGAATAATTCTTTTAATGCTGAACTATAACTTCTAAATTGTTATTATTTTTACCTCCATTTGGGATTATATGCCCTATTAATACAGCCTTAATACTTTATGAAATTTCTCTTTTCAAAAATATTTCTTTCTGAAAGTGGAAATATGGAGTAGAATAAAAAAGTGATAAACTTTGTACTGACAAACTTTTTTGTTCTGAGATTTTGGTGTGATGTTTTTGATCATAAGATCAAGCCATTAAGCAAAAGGAAACGTGCAGTATTTGCAACCATTCAGAACTTCCTTAGATGTCTCTGGATTGTTCTTAACGCAAACCTGTGATTTCAATACCTCTTTCCAACAGTTTTGAATAGACAGACTATTTTTCATTCTCTATCTCTACTGCGTATGCTTGTATATATGTGTACAAAACCAGGGTTTTCAGATTAGGAAGAAGATATATTCTAGAATATATATTTACACTCTATAGATTTGCAAGTAGATGATCTGACAATCATAAACATACATTCAGACCTTGGCACAGATTTAACAAAGTAGCTGAAACGTAAATATTTGGAAACATTTCCCACAAGAAAAAACACAGCAGCCTAATAACAATACCACAAAGTTTTGTAAAAAGCTACTTAGATTTGAATTTTTAAATCTGTAAAGTCAATCACAAAACATTATATGACTGTAATTCCAAACTAGCCCTTTGCCATTAATGAAGAGACAATAAAAAATATCTAATGTTTCTATAGGTATCGTCCTCTCAATCACCCTTATTATCATTCCTCCTCACTTTATAAATTGAGATTCTTCAATAAAAAAATTCTAGAGTATTTTCCAGCCCTACTGAATAATACTTGATATATAGGTTCTGTCTCTTCACTGAATATGTTATTTCCCTCACCACAAAGTTAAATGCAAAAATAAGATGATGAACAACTAAGCTGACCACATCACAACCACCTAAAAGATTAGGATAATAAATTAAAAATTTCCCATATATACTATTTTTAACATATTAGAACTTTACTTTTGTTTGTACTTGGTTGTTTATTGCATTATCAGTAACTTTTACACTCCTGTATTTTAGGAAATACGTCCCTATGCAAGAGAACACAGGTGGAGAAAGTGTAATTTCTGTTTGTTTGTTTTTCCCTATCAAATTAATTTGTTATTATTGTAACTAAATAAAAGAATCTGAATGAAATAAACAGTGATATAGGAAACAACAGAGTAGTACTACAATAGCATAGGTCAATAACACAGACTTTACTTACTAAACACTAATTCCACTTAATTTAAAGAGAAACACGGAATGTTGTTTTCCAGAGAATAGTTTCAATTATTTTTATTTCAAAAAAATGTTTGATTGTATGAATATTGAAACTAAATATGATGTTGAACATCCACGCTGCAAAATAATTATACATTAGATAACCTGTCTAAGTTTTGTAGTGATGCCGGTCATAATAGCATTTGTTAGTGAACTTTTTTATAACTATGAGTAACAATTTTAATATGCTATTTCCTGCTCCCCACAAGTCATTTGCAATTCAATCTTTACAATAATTCAGGAAAAGCAGAAGCAGAAACTAAAAAAGTCTGCCTTTTTTTTTTTTTTTTCACTCACAGGTCTTAATGCTTTACTCATACTGCATATTCCTCATAGGAATTTACTATTTAAAAAAATATGCAATAAACTCTGTGATATTATTTGGTACACTATGGCATTGAAGCATAAGGTACATCTCCTTCTTTAGAGAGAAAACAATTTACATTGTACATGGGTTTACCTTAGATTCTACAACTGCAAATTTATGAATTAGAAATACGATGCAAAATAGAACGTACAAGCAAACTATAACTTGATTTTCACCCATACTTAACAGTTAAACATTTTTAAACTCAGTTTCTAAACTGTGTATGAAATACACATCTCTGACAGTGAACATGTACATTACCTGTATTTTACAGATTACCATTCAGGATAAAATACTGCTTGAAGTGAAAGTATTGATTTTCTTTTCCCTTTGGAAGCAATGCCAGCTTGCTGAAAGCTATCCTTAGAGAAACTTTTATTAAACTTAAGACATGCTCCTTAAAAAAACCAAGCCTTTGTACATGCAACATTAAGGAAATCTGCTATACAAACATTTCATAGTGCCTATGTCTAAACATCTGTCAGGCACTTTAACAGCTCTTTTCAATAACGTACACACTTACAATAAAAAGATCTAAACATGAATCTAAACTCCCAGCAAAAAAGTAGGTTCACAAAACAGCTTTTTATCATTTAGTTTTCTCCTCTCTTTCTAAAGTTACATGAATATTCATACCACAATAGTTCAACAAGTAGCAAAGACAGAATAAGCTTCCTTCTGTGTATTCAAAAAGTACAGAAACAATCACAAGTAGCAAACATAATTTAAATTAAATACTCCCTTCAGGTATGATACCCTCACTGAAGGCACGTATCAACATCCACCTTTGGAAAGATAATGAAGTCCTTGCAAAGCGATGTAGGAAGGCAGCTATAATCAGAAAGCTGCCTTCTGTCCAGGCACTGGGACGTGCTATCCACTGGTGCTCCCCAGAACCACCGCCCAAGAATAAAGTGCCTATTGTCTCAGCACTGTACTAATTGTGAAAAAGCAGCCCATGCAGTAAGCATAATAATTATCCAGACAAACAAGCAAAGGCAATCAATGAAGGAATGAAAAGGGTAAAAATACACACCCAGACAAAGCAACCCAAGAATGAAATTAATATTCATAATGGAATGCTAGCCAGCTGAAGGTCCCTTTCATGGCATGGCTATTGCATACAAGAGACCATTGTCCACACGCAACAAAATCAGTATATGGAGAAAATTTCATGTAGCTCTGCTGAGGAGAAAAGCTTTTCATTCCCAAAACACTTGCTCCTGGCCCCACTGGTTTAATTAAATAAAGTTTGGGGCTCCTTTGCCCAAAAAGGCATTTAACATTAAAAACATTACTAACATTTAAAAAGTTGTCTGTTAGGGTCCACTCTTCTCTGAGCTCTGTAAGGGTTTTTTTTCCACCTCCTTGCCTTCATTTGCAGCTGTATAAATATGAACAAAAAAGCCATGCTCGTCCAAACAAAGACAAAATGGACTGAATATGCATATCCTCATTAACTAAATTTAATTATGACAAGCGGCATATTAATCAGTAGTTGCTCCAGTTACTGCATTCATTGGAAGGGAGGAGGACTCCAAATTAAGGGGAAGCGTGGGGGACAATTGCATACTGATTAGAAGGCTTCTCACAACATGATACAATACACTTTCTAAATAATTATTCAGAGGAAACAGAATAAAGAGGCAGATTGCTCTATTTTTAAGACCAACTCAAGAACAATTAGCCAAAAGCATGATGACAAGGCTGCTTTCTTTTTTCCAGTGACTGCTTCCACCTCCACATTCTCACACCAACTAGCTTGGCAAGCACCGCAAAATTTGCATTTCACAGAAAAGAAAAAAAAAAAAAAGAAGAAGAAAAGAGAGACGAAGAATAAGAAAAAGGAGAAAGAAAAATCCCCTGGTGTCCTTGCTGCTGTTTTAAAAAGAAGGCCCATGACACTACAGCAGCAGAGAAATCCTATCTAGCTGACTGTGGTGTTTAGGAGCTCTGCAGAGTCACTGAAGTGGAGCTGAAAACTTTGCACACTCTGAACTTTGCAGCACGTGGATTGCAACAGTGAAGGAGGAGTTCAGAAAGGAAAAAAAAAGCTTCTAGGGAGGGAAAAAAAAAGTTATCACACCAACTTACCATCCACCAGGTCCTGGCTGACATGTCATAGCATAGCTGCCATTTTATGGAGCTGTCCGATGCTTTCCCTGCCATTACGCTGTCAGCAACCTTCATCAGATGCAGCTCAATGGAAGATAAGACACCTAATCAAGAAAACATCAGCAGTGGCTTGCTGGGCTACATGTAGGCCAATCCTTATCACACTGCATCATGGGAAAAGCTCCTTTATTAGCAAGAACTCCAACCTCACTGATATAAAGACAAGGATCAGGTTTTTTGCCTTTTTTTTTTTTCTTTCTGTCGGAAGGGATTGGTGAAACTAGCCAGCGTTCTTTGTGTATCATGTGTACACCAGTTTAGTATCTCGCAAGTGGGCGGCTAGCTGCATTGCTGGGCTATGCAGACTTAAGTTTATTTGCATTTTTCTCAGTTGTATATTGTTTGACGTGGCTCGTGGTCAGCTCCAAGAAAGGAGGGGGAAGAAACTGCTCTGAATTAGTATCTCTCCCAGCAAGGGCAGACAGGTTTCGCGGGCATGGTGGGGACCTAGTTCAGATGTCACAAGTGCACGTGCATGTGCACACACACCTACACACTTGCACACGCACACACATGCATGCATAGGCGGGTGCCTCGGGGAACACACAGGTAGCAGCTGCAGCTGGATGCAGCAGGGGTTGCCAAAGGCTACAAACTCTGTTCTCCCACTGGACATATGGAAACAGTTTAACTCTTTGCAATCAGCCTTTAACAAGGAATAGGAAGGCTGGCAAGTATGCATGAGGAGCAGGGAGGGGATGCTGTTAGGATTTCAGTGCCAAAGACTTTTCCCCCCTCCCTTCCCATGGATGCTCATGATATCCTCTGCTTTGGATGATCTGGCTGGGAAGGGGGAGGCAAGGGGGCGGGGAACTATTTCAGTCACTGCTCCCTCCTGCTCCACAGCTTTGGGTCATTTGCCTGTTGTACCTACCACCAGTAAGGAGAGAGGGCATTCTTCCTGCAAGGTTTTCCATCCAAGGTTTTTTCTCTAATGAAAAGTTTGCAGTTCCCTGAAGGAATGGCTGGCTTATAAGAACAAATAATTTTGACTTTATTTTAAGCTGTGGAAAAGGAAAAGTACATATATAAGCTCACAGAAGAAATCAGTAAACCCCATCTTGCATTAGAGGGAAATACACAGAAAGAATAGGATTTGTTACTCCTGGCTGAAGCTATCAACATCAGTTTTAGCGCTGGATTGCAGATTCTGTTTGTGCTTTAACTACAAGTCCCTCTTTAGCAAAAGAAAAAAACAACTCCACAGAAACAACTATCTCTTTTAAATTATCACAATAAAATAGTAACTGTAAGCAAACATTTCACATGCTTAGCATCTCTCTGCTAATCATGTTTTGAGTTCACGATCTTCTGCATTTTGCTCTGTGTTTTATACTTGAAAAGTCTTTGCAATCAACAAGCTTCTTACACTTATTTGCCATGAACCATCAGTAAGAATCCAGGACTACTGGCATATGGAGGTATCGCAATATGGCACAGACAGCCCCACCAGGATTCCTCATGGCCATATCTCTTCTTTCCCATGCGTGTGTTTGCCTCTTTTTCCACTCTCTCCAGTCTTTTTCCCTTCTATGACGATCACCTCCAGAGTTAATCACTCATGCAGCTCATAATCAGCCATAGTTATGGCCACAGTGGTGCAACACTCCCAGTGATAAATCGGGGTAGCCATGCAGGCACCCCGTTGCTGTGGGGTGGGCAGTAGGCTTGTCTGGCATGGACCTACAGTCTTCAGCTTACTGTCAGAGCTGGCATCCATGGCCCATCAAATTAGGTCCTGAAACAGTGACAGCACCCAAAGAAATGCCTCTCTGAGCAGCTCCAGAGCTCTGGCAACAGAACAGCTCTGTAGCAACACGAGGTGCATGAAAAGATTAAAACAGTTTTCCCTTCTCCATATGTGCCATTGAGGTCACCTTGCTGCCTTAGTTTCTTGTTTTAAATACATGGATGAGGCCAGCATCAGAAAAGCCAGACACAGAATTAATGGACAGTCTGGGCATCCTAGTCCCCTAAATTTTTATAACTCTTTCTGGAAGAGCTCTTTACAATAGATGAAGATGCTTCCTTCTTTTTCTTTGCCTCAGCTAGGTCACAGTGATAAATAGGAACCTGAGAAAATTTTGGATTATTGCAAGATCTGCCTATTGTCAGGTGCTGTGGGATGGCTCAGCACACTCACAGTGCACAGGAGGTGTTAACTTGCTCTGGCTCAGTCTCTAAATCCTGCTCAAGCAGCCTGGCTCTGTGATAAACATTATAAGCTATGGAGAGCACCAGCAGCAGGGTTTTATCAAGTTGTTGGTAGGCGGTGTATAATCGGATGTCCTAAATGGTCGCAGCCTGGATCTCTCCCAGGCCTTCACTAACTGATTCATCCTGACAGTGGGACAGCACACAGCAGTCAGCTGCAGGTGTGAGGTACACTTCGGACAAGAAGGAAGATTCTCACTTTCACATATAAACCCTAACCTCAGCTAACAAACTTACTTCCCAGTGCAAGGAAACCTGGGACTAATGTGAAGGGGTAGTTTTCTGCAGTTTCAAGATCAACTGCTTCCACTGCTAATCTGCCTTACTAGGGCAATTCACAAATCCCCAGCAGCACTGTGGTGGTTGGGAGTGAGAGCCCACACTTTAGGTAATGATGAGCCAGTTCACTGTGCTTAAAAGAGGATAAAAGTTTTATCACACTGTAGCTAGCTGATAGATCTCAAACTGCTCTCAGATGCCCAGCCCACATCAGATCCAGTCTTGCAGCATCCTCTTCTACCCTGCCCTTTGTGACCAGTGGAGTTGCTCCATCCCAGAAGAACACAGCTCCTTAAGATTCCAGAAGACTACACATCTCCTGTAGGCAGAAACACCACAAAGGTATTAGCTTTTGTGCAGCCAGGAAAGACAGAGTTAACGGTAAGCCTCCCTTCTATTGCTGCCTGTTGCCTTCCTGCATTAGCTGAGGGCAGAACGGGGATTTCTGGCACCCAGAAAAACAACGCCTGCAGCGCTGGTCAGAGTATGCTTCCCATACACGTGCTGCTCCCATGCCTTCTCCTGCCTGCTGGGAGGTCTGCCTTTCTCCTACTCATGTGTTGTTTTCTGATGAGATTTTTAAAATGCTGTAATATGTAGCAAGAGATCTCATTTCCTATGCTGCTTGAAGATACAGTCATACACAACATAGGGAGAAATATGTAGTTGCACAAAATTTTTCACATGCTCTTTTATTCTTTTCAGGAAAGGACTGATTTATGAGGAAAGTGTATGATATTGCTTGTTAACAACAATGCCTCTCAAGGTTATTCAAACTTCTATTTTGGTAGAACAGTGGGGTTTTTAAACTGAAATTACTTAAGATTTTTAAGTGAGCTGGATTTTCAAGCGAATTTTTGAAGTGAATTTGACTAAACCATATTTTCTTTGTCTAAACATCTGTTCAGATTTTGGGTTGATCTTGAAATGTTTTTTGTTTGTTGGTTTACTTGCTTGGTTTTTAATCTGCTACTAGAAAAGTCCTTGATTGTCTTTGGAAGGAAAAAAAATAAGTCCAGTGATTCTGAAAAATTCTTCTTGTTCTTTTAAGTCCAAAGTGGTATTTCTTTCACTAGTGCATAGAGAAAGCCTGGTGTCCTGAGGCTATCCATGGTAAGTAGAGGCCCTTCCAGTGCTGGCAATTCCCTTTCCATGACAGTCAATAGGCCTGTTGGCAGACACAGATCACAGCTCATATTTCCTAGGAAACCTTTTATTAATCCAGCCATTATTGCAGCCAAACTGTCAACATTAACAGCAGACAGTGAACCACAGATCACATTCGTGTACTGCCACCCATAGTTCTGACACACATGCCCGTGCACACACTCATCATGGCTGGGCTGAAACTAGGAGACCAGCGCCAGCTGTTTACTCAGCCATAGGATGTTGCACTGATGCACAAGAGACTTTTAGGCACCTGTTTGGAAAGCCGCTCTAGCAGTCCTTTTTTTCATCAGGTGCACATACAGCCCTGTCTCAGCCCTTCATGGGGACTCAACTATCTGGACTTCTCCGAGGCCTTTGACACGATCCCCCACAACATCCTTCTCTCTAAGTTGGGGAAATACAGGCTCGATGGGTGGACTGTTCAGTGGATAAGAAATTGGCTGGATGGTTGCATCCAGAGAGTAGTGGTCAAGGGCTCAATGTCCAGATGGAAAAAGGTGACAAGTGGTTGTCCTCAGGGGTCCGTACTGGGACCAGTGTTCTTTAATATCTTCATTAATGATATCCACAGTAGCATTGAATGCACCCTCAGCAAGTTTGCTGATGACACCAAGCTGGGTGGTGGAGTTGATACGCCAGAGGGATGGGGTGCCATCCAGAGGGACCTGGACAGACTGGAGAGATGGGCCCAGGTGGACCTCATGAGGTTCAACAAGGCCAAATGTAGGGTCCTGCACCTGGGCAGGGGGAACCATCATTGTCAGTATAGGCTGGGAGAGGACATGCTAGAGAGCAGCTCTGTGGAAAAAGACCTGGGGGTACTAGTAGATTAAAAGCTGGACATGAGCCACCAATGCACAATGGCAGCCCAGAAGGCCAATCACATCCTGGGCTGCATCAAAAGAAGTATGGCCAGCAGATCAAGAGATTCTGCCCCTCTACTCTGCCCAAGTGAGACCTCACCTGGAGTGCTGCATCCAGCTCTGGAGACCCCAAAACAAGAAGGATGTGGACCTGTTGGAGTATGTCCAGAGGAGAGCCACAAAAATGGTTAGAGGGTTGGGGCACCTCTCCTATGAAGACAGGCTGAGAGATCTGGGGCTGTTCAGCCTGCAGAAGAGAAGGCTCTAAGGGGATCTTATAGTGACCTTTCAATATGTGAAAGGCTGATGTGGAGTCTGACTGGTAGCGTCTTTCCAACATCCCTCCTTTTGCTCCCATAATGAGTGCCTGGTAGTCTTCAGGTTGAGCACGGCACTTTTTGGGACAGGCAGAAAACAAAATGTGGCAGGTGCCACCTGGGGGTGGACAAGCTGACTTCCAAAAGGCTGGAGGCCCTGTTCCCAGGCTGTTGACATTTAGGAAAGAAAATAATGCTAAACTATTGTTTACAAGTAACTTTTTGAAGTACTAAATGCTGACTGCTGACTAGCAAAGCAGATATGGCAAAACAGTTAAGTGCAAACTGCTGTTTTTAAAAGTATACCAGTCAAACCCAGAGGCATATCTGATGGTTTAATTTGAAAAAACGAGTAATGATATAATTCCAATATGTCAAGAGAACTGCTGCAGCTCATGTATACATTTGTGTGCTATGATAACTTGCAACTTGGGCAGGAGACAAGCCAGTGGTGGAGACGTGCCCAAAACTGAAGAGTTCAACTGTACATTCTAAACCAGCCCTATAAAGTGCTTCATTAGCATTATTTCCATGGAAATAATTCACGCACAGTAATGGAGGCAATACACAATAAATCAAAATGCTAAAATTCTACCACTCTGCTAAATTTATTTTAAATAAAAGTTTATGAAATACTGTATGTGACTTTTTTTCATTTCTAAAAAAATTCCCAAAGCAAAAACCATTATTCAAAGGTGGAGGTGGAGTTACACTTGACATTTTCAAGAAAAAATTGTTTGATATTTAAGAATTGTGTGTCTCACACAAGTGTTCTTTATTCACTAAGTGTCCTATTTCATGAGTGGGGTGGCCGTTAGCGTTCAGTACAGGATAATACTCCCATCCATCTTGCTTGTGGATTGGATTTCATCCCTATGAGCCATGCATGAATCATAGAAATCTGAATTGTACCCCCTGAGATTCAATGCCAAGAAGTCCAGTAATGAATGGCAGTCATTATACTGCTTATTCACAATCTCCTTAGAAGAAGGGATGGATTCTTTTCACCTTCTCTTTGAAGAGAAGGCCATTCTGATAGGCTTCATCAAATACACAGCACTTTTGTAACTGGATGTGGGGCAAGCACTTTGCTTGCAGCACATCTCCAGTTCAGGGTCTGCTGAAACAGCCTTATCTGCCAGGACCAAAACACCTACGTGGTGCTTGCTGTGCACTGGCATAAACAACAGTACAATGACAAGGGCTCCAGGGGAATCAGTGCCCTTCCCCCAAACTTCACTACAAATCTGGGCAAAAGCAAATACAAAACAAAAAAAACCAAAACCCAAAAAAACCCCAGCAAAACTGATTGCTCCCTATTCCTAGGGCACTATAAGCAATAAAGATCAGGCAGCAAAATTTGCCCCTCAGCAGCAACTCCTTGTCATTTCGTTGCATAGCTGTCCCTTTTGCACAACTGTCCCCAAAGACAGCAGTGTCATGCTGTGCCCTCACAGCCGTGCTGAAGGCATCCAAGGTGTACAGGGGTGATAGGAATGCAGTTGCCCGTCAAAGCCAACACTTGCCTCTGGGGCAAGTATGCCACTTGCCCTTTTCAGAAACCATGTATGACATGCATATATCAGTTCCCAGCTGGCACAACTATGGGTGTTCTTTGAAGCAGAACGACCCCACTTCTTGCACGTTGCACAATTTTTAATCATTTCTTGACTTCTCCAGTGTAGCTCAGTTTATTACTGGACACAATAAATGCTATAGCATTTAATAAGTCTAGATGGAAATGGAAATCAATTGTCTTAGAAAAAAAGTAGGTTGAGAGATTTTCTTCTTGCTTGAGCACATCCCTATTCCATTTTTGTTCCATTTTGCATTCACTTTCACAACTTTAATTACTACCAATATATCTTTCTGTGCTTTAACATCAGAGGCAGTTTGACATAAGGGAAAGATAACTTCAAGACCCTCACTGCCTTTTCTTCCCTTTTAACACATGTGTTGTCTTTGGTTGTAACCAATCAGAAGTGGTAACCTTTTGCTCCCAGTTTTATAGACTTGCCTAAGATCTTTGCTACTGATTTTGCAATTCTGTGTTTGGGCTTCTTAGGCCACTCTCCCTAAAGCAAGCAGGTCTGATCCTGAATCCATACTGATCACATATGTTGCCTAGGCTGCTTTTCTTCTTCTATCAGCTGGTTAGGTGTGAGGTCTACTTATTCTTGGGTAAGAATATGTGAGAGTTGATTCAGGACTAGCAATCATTGCTCTTTAGCTAGGGATTATCCATGTAACCTCTTGGTATGGTAGACCATACTTGGAATGGGAAGAACATGATGGGCAACAGCCTGAGGGACACAGACATTCCCATGTTGCTGAACACCAGCTCCAGGCCCTGACTGCAAATGCTTGATGTTCCTAGAGCAGAAGGACTGGGCATGATGGGTGCCTTGGTTTGAGTGCTGGGCAGGGGCAGGAGAGGGCACAGCTAGAACAGGGAATATGGTCACCACCAATTTTACTTGATGAAAGAATACTGCTCAGGAAACAAAAAGCAGAGGAAGGGGAAGACACTGTTTCAGATGGTTTCTTTCAAGAATATTTGTATTTAGTTTTGTACTTGTATTTCATTCCAATGTTTTTGCTGAAATGACATAAAGTTTTGTTCTTAGTTGGACATCAGGCACAGATAATAGAATATCCTTGGGTCTGGGAGCATCACGTAACTGTGTTGTTGAGAAAAACATAATGGTATCAGTGTAGCTACTGGCTCATCCATAACTGAGACTTATGATTGTCTTCATTCCACTTAGCTGTTCAGGTAGTAATGGCTAATGATTTTGCCATGATGAGCATTGTCATGCTCATTCACGCCCTCCCACAGATCACAGCCCAAAAATCTCTTTTGCTTATAAACAGAAAATTACAGAGGCAGGGGTTAAGCTGTATGTATTGGTTTGCATTGTTGCATGACTGCAACTGATCTCACTCAGATGAGAAAAAGGGGAGAATAGGTCACAGCTGGAAGAAAATCTCATACGTGAAAGATCTAGGAGTTCCATTTCCTGTTAGCTCCACTAGATTGATCGAAGTTTTTGAAAGCATATTCCAGAAAAAGGGATTCTCCTTATCATGTGCTGATAGCAATTATAATCCTCTCCAGACACTAGGCAAGACTTCTGACTTCACTCAGCACCATGCTGAGCCAGGCCCAGTAGCACTCTGTGATGGATGTTAACACACTACCTGGATGACTTCCTAGCTTCAGGAAGGCAGGATGCACAGGAAGCTTTTAAAAAGTGTTCATCATTATTCTCAACCCTGTGAATCTTTACTGCTGCAGAAGGTCACACAGGGTGTGCTATTCAGGAAGTGAGCATACATCTTCCTCAGCATAAGGACGATTCCTCTTTGATCCTCCAGTAAATGACCACTATTAGTTCTGTGCAGGAGGTATAGGAGCAATCTCTGTATGTTAATTTTGCTTGTGATGTCTTGGAAGGTTATTTTGTGCCCAAGTGTCTGTTCAGTTGTTAGAAGGTTTGCATCTATCATGATACTCTCTTCAATGGGGTGTGTGCCAACACATTCCCTCCTCAGTCCTGACCAGCAGCTGGTAGGTTGATACTGTCATTACAGACATGTTGATTTTAGACTGTTATTCCTCAGGTTGGAGCCCGTCCTAGGCAAGCCAGGTGGAAAAGTGTCAATGCAGCTGTATTTTGCCTGGAGTTTTGGTGCAAGACTAATTGGACCTCAAACAGGTATCTGTCTCGTGCCAGAGGGGGAGGGGGCAGTTGAGTTTTCCCAACATAAGCACTAGCTGGACTGAATAGTTTTCAGTATCGCTGAGACTACAGGCATATGATTTAGGTACCCATCCATACGTGCTGAATGTTATCAATACTTGGAACTATGGTATTGTGATTTCATATGAGTTTTGGTCTGCTTGGTTTTTTTTTTTTTCATATTCATGTGTTTCTGTGTCTTTCTTTTGTCCAGTTTTACCACTGTGGTAGAGCACAAAGTAACCCAACAAACTGACAAATCCTCTGCTGCTACATAAGAATGATAACTGAAAGTTCATTTAAGATACATTTGTTGAAACCTTACTAGACCTAATAATGACAAGAGGACATGTGGAGTAACAGAACAGCCTCATCAGTATTGTCCTAGGTGCAGTCATACGACCTTCCTCACTGCCCACTTTCAAAACATACAGTAACATGGTTTTTTGCATATCTTTTACAAGAAAGCAAATTTTTCTTCCACCTACTCCCGTAATTTTTCTCCTAAAATTTGATGAATAAAAACAACACAGTAAAAAAAACAGTCTTTTCTTCCTTTACTCAGAATAAGCCAGAAATTACTATTAAAAATTTGCCATTACTGACTTTCTCAAACAAAAGAGGTGGAATTCTTGATATAATCGTTTTGACTAAGTACTATTCTGTATCACCTGTCTTTCAGCCTAAGTCAAGATCTACTTAGAAGAGTAGTGGTTATGTTCCAACTTCTCCAAAACTGCCCAAGTGTCCATACATGCACACTGATTTCAATTTTTTTCTAATTCTTTCTAAGCATTTAAAATAGAATGTATAGAGAGTGACACATCTTAGATGTAACATTAACCTCTAGCTTTTCAATTGTCTTTGAGTTCATTCTTCAGAAAACAGCAGCTACATTTTAATGAGAAGTCTCTGAAGTGTATGGATATAATCTTGGCTTGCAAGTACATTCCGACAAAGAGTAATTTTGCTGCTTTGAATAAGGCATGCAAGTGGGAAATCTGATTAATGGACATGACTGGGGCTGAAGTTCAACAATTCCATCAATGCTACATCTTCTTCTTTTAAGTATTTATAGTTTTGTCAGGCTTGGAATGTCTAGTTTTTGGGAAGTCCGCTCTCTCGGGAATTTGCAGGAAGACTTGGAAAGCGTGGACTGTGTGTGGCAGCAGAACACACCCATTCATACGTGGCAATTCCATGGGGAAGCTCTAAGGAGTTGGGCTTAACTGAACAAAAGCATGTGAACTGACAGCAGCAGAAAGCATAAAGAGACTAAACTTCACACACAGGCTTGCTAGCAACAGCAGTGCTTCTTGCATCTCTTTACGTCTCTGAACAAGAAGCATTTTGACATTGGAAGGAATTCAGAGCCATGCCTTGGAGGAGCAACTCTTTATGGCTCATTCAGGAAAATCAAACCAAACCAGCTGTGTATCTTCATCCCTCGATGTTTCTAAATGCCTGTCCATATTTACTTTTATGGTTGCTATGAATATACAGCTAGCCTGCACACAATTTTGCCGTGTTTTGGGAAGGATATATCAAACCTTTTTCTGTAATGATGCACTTTCTTCTTTCTTACATACTACAGGGAACAGTACAAGAGACAAAATGACTGATGGAAAGCTTTTGGTTGAAATATATAGTCAGAATTCTTTGTTTCAAGCACCAGAATCAAACTGAGATGGGCTTCACATTGGGAAATTTCTTCTTGACAATTCTTAGGGTTTAGGGAGGTGATTTCAAGCAATTCTGTTACAATGGATTCCACATTTGCTACCTGTTTCCTGACCTACTGCAGTGGACTGTGATCCTAATAATAATGCAAGCATGGCTGCAGTGCTGTTGAAAATAATTGATTTTTGGTAACAAGGTCTGTGGGCTGCAAAACTGTCATTTCAGAATTGCTTTGCCAACAGCAGGGTTGTGCGCCTAAGTTGGGATTTTTAAAAATGCTGAGCAGAAAGTCACTTTGCATGAGAAAAATGGAGTAAAATGGCATTGACTCAAAAATGTGAAAAACATTGCACTGAAAAAAGCTTCAAAACCAAATGTTTTTTTGTAAAAAAAAGTCCAATTTAAATTGAGTGTTTCTAATGGAAAAGTGTATTGTTTTTACTTTCTATCTAGAGCTAATCAGCACAAAATTAGATTTCAATAGCATTCAGATTTCATTGAACACTCAAAGATCAGGTCCTGAAAAATTCTTTATTTAATTCAGTGTGTGCATGCTAACTTAGGTTCAGACATATCTTTACCCTAGAGAGGTGCAAGTAAAGCTTTTTTTATGTAGCAGGTGGAGAGACATTACGCTGCTGAGATGCCAAATTAATTCTAAATTCTCATTTAAAAGGTGTATAATGCTTTTTCACATCCCTTCTACTTTATCTTTTTTTCCTGCGAAGATATAGAGGTCACCAAATTGACCCTGTAGGGCTTCTCCATCTAGGTGCTCATTAGAACACCACCAAAAATGTGTTAGGATTTCATAGTTTAGATTTTATGTGAAACTTTCAGAAAAGCAGCTCTTTTAGAAGGGATTTTACAATCCTTCAGTTATCAAATTTTGCTTCTCTTTTGATATCTGCCAATCCACTGCCTAATTGGAAGATGACAGAAACATGGAGTGCTTGAGTTTCAGCTGACACCAAGCATTCGTTCCAAGTGACAAAACTAGAGTCCTCTGTCCTGAGATGAGTTTACAGAGTCTGTAAACAAAAAACAACTCCCACCTGTGCTACTTCCACTGCATACAGAGTCACTGTCGCCTTCCTCTGTGGTTAGTCACTGTGGCAGCGACAAATTTTATCTCCCTGACTTTAGGATACCCACTCCCATGTACAAGGAGATGCTGCTCTGTGGTATGGATGATGGTGCCAGATCTCTCTGTTCATATAGAAGAGCAAGGAGGAAGAAGGGTCGCAGAGCAACATTGCCACTCATAGACTCTTCTACAGCCCTGTCCCTGATCGGTATGCTGTGGCTGACAATGCTGTAACTTCCTCTAGCCAAAACCAGTGCACTTTATCCCTCAAATGAGGCTCTTCACGATGCAGCACAATAGACACTTGGACTGGTGGAAATGTTTTGCATCTCTGTCCCAGTCCATATATGTTGCTGTGGCTTCTCCCAGCCCAAGGGAGTATTTATATTTGCCTCTATAAGACTATTTTTCCAGAATTATTAGGCTGCCTGATAATTTGACTAGTCTAACAAAGAAATAAATTATCACTTGTTGTGTTCTAGGAGTATTAAGGTAGGAAGACAGGGAAACCATAACCTAATTTTCAGTACCTGAACTTAATACCTTGAAGCAAAGCTGAACAGTTGATCCTTAAAGGCTTGCCCAGTTTCTTACACTGTTTGCTGAAGATGTTGTACCACTGTCAAGTGAAAAGCCATAGAATTAAAATGTTCTATCCTGTTTCTGATGAATAATTCCCTTCCCTTCCCTTCCCTTCCCTTCCCTTCCC
>JAVFHW010068225.1:86398-107865 GCA_032159205.1 Eurystomus glaucurus suahelicus
TTCCCTTCCCTTCCCTTCCCTTCCCTTCCCTTCCCTTCCCTTCCTATGGTTAGCATGACAGTTGCCAGTACACCTGCGGTTACAAGGCTTCCACTGTTCCTTTTTGCAGAAGTATAACCTGTTTGCTTTATATACAAGCTCCATCTTTCCCTTCAAAGCAAGATTTCTCTCCTCTAAGAGTCCTCTTCCATTTTTACTTATCAATCTGAACAGATATCAAATATGCTCTACAGGACATTCTTTTTTACATCACTCCAACAATTTCTGGTTTTATATCCGAAAAAAAGAGAAAGAATTATATGAAGTAAATACATTGGGAAAACATACTCAAAATAATTTCTTTAATGACAGTATTTGAAAGTAACTTTTTTCCATTTCAAAAGGATTTTTCACACATAGCAAAAGATACAAATATTAATTAAAGATATCTATGCAGTTATTCAGGCATTTGTAAATTCTAAAAAAAAGCCCAATACATGAATAATGAAGAATGACAGAAGTGCAGGAGTCTATAAGTTTGCCAGCCATTACTTGCACAATAAAATAAACTTTCAGGAATAAAAAAATATTTAATATACATTAAATATAAATGTGCCTGTCTTCACCAACATTTCCACAGAAGATGAAGTCATTTCAAAAATACAGTAGATCCATTTCTTTCGAATAGGTTTATTTTTGTTTATTAACAGGACTTCCAGAGTGACTTTAAAAAGTGGGATTCCATCTCCCCAGAAAATAATTTTGCAGTTTTATGCTTCTGCATAGATGGCATAAATTTTACAGCCCAAGATTAGGTTAAAAAAAAAAAAATTAAAGCAAAAGACGCAGGACAGAAATACTTCTGGGAATAGTTTATTTTATGAAATATCTCATATGGTTTCCCTTACACCTAATCAGAGATAAGTAAGGTACACTTGAGTTGCTGTCTGTCCTTCAGTTATGATACTTCTAAAATTGTACAGCTGGCTACTGATTTCCACAGGTATTGTGGAAAATTATTCTCTAAGATATTTACAAACTATTGAGTACAAATGCAGAGCCTGGAGAAATCTTGGTATTTAGGAAGTCCTGACAAAATGAGTGTTTGACTCCGCAGTCAGACGCCTCAACCCTGAATTTTGTAGCAAAACAATCTAATTTAGAGATGTGATCAACTCCAGCATAGTAGACTGGATTTACCTATCCATGGTATGTAGAAAGCTAATGTATGTGTAATAGGACTTGCAGATTTACTTGTGTTTGATATTTAACTGAAGGCAAAAAGCACAATATTTGTATTTCTACTTAAACTCTGTGTCACTGAGGTATACTTTTTTTCTCAATGGTTCTCCCTTGTTCATTTAAATCAGATGCTGCTGTCAGAGAGCTGCAGTGTAATGTTTTCTGAGAAGTGTATTACTCATTGTCATGTTAAAATACACTCAAACCCACTTCATTTTCATGAGATAAATCATTATTTTTTTTTTTATGAAGTGGGAAAAAGAAGGAATTTCTGATCTTTCTAACTTCCTTTTGACAGTATGAGGATAGAAAGCAAAAGCAGACATCTGGTGACCTGTCTTAACTGGAACAATGGTAGAAAAAAAAAGTAAATGAAACAGATCAACTTACTGAATTCTTTGCTTCTCCCTCTCTAGCCTAATTGTAGAAGCATTATAACACGACAGCCTTATCAGACATCAACATACGGGACAATAAATCTCTTTTTCTTTTTTCCATCATGTAATTTCCTTCACTCTAAAGCTGGAATATCTTTATTACACAGCTATGTATTTCTCCTCCAACTGTAATGATGCCATTACAGAAATTTTTAATATTGTAAATTATAGCAAGCATCAAGCTTTCAACCTTACACAACAAAGTTATCTTCAACATTTGTGATTTTTCAGCATCATCCAAAAAACTTTGCATCTCATGTGTCAGAATACTTTGTGGAAATAAAAAAAATTGGCAGCACCAAACCTTTAATCACCTTTAACGATGTTATCCTTAGCATAACTGTGAGGCAGAAAGCACTTGTGCTCCTACTCTGCATCAGCCTTATAGGCAAAAGAAATGAGATTGGATGCAGTTAAAACCTGCTACCTGGTCCCTAGAAAGGGATGTTGCAGCAGTGAATACTGGAGTTTTGACATGCTGGAACTACTCAGAGCTAGCAGGAGCACCAAATGGCCCAGGAAACAGCTCTAACTGCAATTCTCTGCTCAAGGATATGCACAACCACTTCCTGCAGCCATAATGTAGTGATGGCTGTTGCTGTGGCAGGTGAGTCTTGACCACGCACGCTGACTGTGTTTAGGCTGCATCATTTGAAGGCTTCATGGAAGGATCCCCAGTGTGCTGCAGGAGGAAAGCAAGCATGCAGTTCTTCAGGCAGAGGCAGCCTGGAGCAGTGGGGACGCATTGCTGTGGATGTCCTGGGAACTCTGGGAATCTAGTATGGGCTTACAGCCTCGGCTGCTGTGTCACAGCACACGGCAGCATGAACAACAGCACTCAAGCAGAGGATCGCAGCGTTCACCTTCGGCACTGCAGCTCCACCCAACTCTGGCTTCAGGCATGGGGTGTCTTTGCCAAGACAACCAGAGGTCACCCAGAGAACTGAAGGCAGATCTTCTGAGTCCCAGATTTGTGGTCTAACCCAGAGGGTTAGCATCCATTGGCTATCAAAACAGATTATGAAATTTCACCTTTGTAGGGCTCCAATTACTGCGTTGTCTGCACTTACGCTACTTGGAAACAAAAGAGGAGCCTATCACCCAAATGGCAGCCAACAGATTGTGGAAGTGGGGATTTTGGCCACAGGAGAGTCCTAGCTTCATGGAATAAAAAAGTGAGGTTGTGAAGCATGTCCTAATGGCAAGATTATATTTGTGGATAAATTATTACTTAGGGTTGAAAGAGTTGTTACTTCTCAGCAGTACCTGTCCAGTTCATTTTATGTTCAGCCCTGTGCTACTGAAATAACAGCTTTTTGGCTTCGTGCATACAAAGCCTGTTGCTGCATGTGTCTGATCTTAAACTAATCCTTCAGCAAAGGGAATGTTTTTGAGAGGGGAAGCCTAATGAGAAAAATATTGTGAAACTAGAGGACATACAAAGAATGTGCTGTGACTGATACAAATTCTGACCTGTTGGATTGTTGTTTTTTTTTTTCAAATAAGCTTAGCTATATTTTATTCAGACTAATATATCCTCCATCCTTCCTCAAACCTGTTTATTCAGCTGGATGTCCACAAGGTCCAATTTTCCCTGCAGTTGCTCTTGCACGCTAACATAATTGTGGCTCATATGAGTAATTGATCAGCCTACAGCAGTGTTTGCATGCATTTGTTCATCTGGAGTACCTGGCAGCCTGTTAAAATGAATTTATAGACTCAAAGTACTGTTGAATACTTTGTTTCACTCAGTTTATAAAAGGACAAAACACATCAATAAACACTTCCAGGAGCCTTAGGCATTAAAAATACTGCAGTGTACACATTGAAATTATTTTTATGGGCAAGTGGGAATAGATCTCTGTTTCCACACATCAAAAAGAAGGCATATACACAGGTCAGTTGTATCTAATTTGTAAACACTAAACTAAATAAATTTCATAGCAGAGATCAACCAGATTTGAAGTTACTGTGTGGGAAAAAGAGGCCCATTGAAATTTCAGACAAGGGAAACTCAAAATTGTTGGCAGCAGGCAAGAACAGCTTTTTCTGGAATATACACAGAACACAGAATTCAGTTTTATGCTGTTGTGGAAGAATCAGTATAGAAGTGATTTTTATCACTGTTATGATCAGAATCCGGTTCTTGGGTTGAAACAGAAGACACTAATCCTGTGCCACAAATAATAATCATGTAGTTTGTGCTCCCTTATTAATGAAGTGTCACAATTCAGCTAGTTTAATAATTTCCCTGCAGGAATAACCATTGGCTTTTTTCTTTTTTTTCCTCACTATTCTTTCAGTGGATCTTCCTAGAAGTCTAAAATCTTCCCTTTACTTCTACAGCTGAGACAATGGCTCATACCATACCCAGCAGCTTCTATTTTATTCCTCCCTGCTACATTTTCCTGTGGCCGCTAATACTTCTGCACTTCTTTTTATATGTCTAAATCCAGTATTTCATTTGAAAGAGACCACACTGTGGGAAACCCCTCTGCATTGAAATCTGGCATAAATTCACAGGTACACAAAACAGAAGAGTTTCTGATTCAGATCCATTTCTATTAGACCATCCATAATCATTCTTGGAACACTTTTTGAGAGAGAAATGGATACATACAAGCTAAATATTAAAAACCAAAAAACCCTCTGTTTTTTGCAACTTGAAAAATGGCAATTTATATAATTTTCAGTTTTTAACTACATCAGAGGCTTCTGTTCTGGTAGGGGTTGTGGAGAACTGTGAAGTCTGTCTTGGACTAAATATGCCAGAAGATGCCTGTGTCTCCTGTGCTTGTACCCTCTGATCAGCATGGTTCAGATATTTGATTGTTTTTACCTTACATAACAAGAGCAAAAAGAAAAGAAAGGAAAAAAAAAGGAGGGCGGGGGGGAAGGAGGGTTAGTACATCAGTATAGCTACGTACACATGATTTTATTATTTAGGCAGGAAATTTAACTGATACTGTAACTAGTGTTATACGAAGAGACACTCCTAACAGAGAAAGTTTTCAATGCTTCCACCAGCACTTACCTATATTCTTAAAAACAAACAACAAAGCTCAGATAGCAAGTACCTCACTCACTGTGCAGTGATTTTTCACAGTTCAGTTTTCCAAAATGATCATTTTGGGTTACAGCTTCATCTTGTCACAATAAGACACATTGAGTAACGAGAGTAATTTATAAAAGGAAAACCTAAAAACAGCTTTGGAAAATACTAGCAAAGTATTTACACAATTTTAAAACAATGTAAATGAAAGCCAGAGGAGAAAAATAAACTTTGGGGTTTTTTATTAAAAAATAAGATTTCTAAAAAATACAGTACATAAGAAACCTCAATAGGAATGAAAAAATAATCTATGACTTAAATAAATCCAAAAAGGAAAACCAGAAATATTAACTTAATAAAGTAAAGATAGAGAAATAAAAGACAATACATTTTTTCTCAGCTGGACATACTCTTGCACTTTTAGATTTGATTAAAAGAATACCAGAGTAAGTTTCACTGTTTTGATATTCACCTTATACATTACTCATTCAGGCATAACCTGTGTTAGACCTCATAATTTTCAACAAGTCCAGTATAAACATGATTCAGCACTGTTTGAAAACAGTCAAGATCCCACAAAGAACAAATAATCACATGCTCATATGTGAACTACAAAATTCAGAATGCTAATTTACAAAAATCAGTATTATCTTGCTACTTGGCACTTAGATTGAAATAATTAAGGAGACACAGTGATAATTTTCTATCTAAAAACTACACTGTGATCTACAGTATATCAGTCTTGGGAACGTGCATGGAAACACTCACCCAGAAAAGCACACAAATTACAATTTAAGTTTCATACTTCCTAACTCAAAAAGCACATGTTCTACTGTGAATCTGAATTATTCTTATAGTTAGACGGGCGATAATTATATGGTCCTTGTTGCAACAACTGACTTTAATTACTCCACTGTAGTTTGGCAAGACACAAGATGCTATTAAGCAATTCCAGCAGAACTGAAGGCCTAGGCCTAACACAGCTCATAGCAGATATAAGTACTTCAATGAATCTTTAAGTTCAAATGCTCAGACACTGAGAAAGTAGTACAAAAAATCTTTTGAAGAATAATGCTTTCTGAAGTATTCAGTCATATAATATGTCGCGTAAGTACAGCCACTGTATTTAGAAGTATCACTTCTTCCCAAAAGCAACCCCTAGCATCACTTGCCATCATCAGATGTTTTGAAGTCCTGGCATTTCAGCTAATTTAGGATAGGTGCAACTTGTTAGTGCAAGAGAAATAATTAATTTTATCTCTGCTAATGTAGGAGACAGCTCACAGTATATTTTCTGCATTCTTAACTAATAAAATTATCAACCTTAAAACCCATATATATAAAACAGTCAACATGAAAATGAGGTGCCTGTAGTAGAACAATGGTAATTATAGTTTGATATAAACAGCATACCAAGCAGGAATTTATCACATTTTCCCTGTTTTAAATAACTTTAAACAACACTGAAATAATCTTTTGTAATGCCATTATATTTTCAGATATGTACATTCACTTAATCAAAGATTTTTAATAATTTGTATAGATATTTATACCATTGTATTTTAAATATATCATTTCCTAATGACTGCAAAGCAAAAGATTGCATCTATATCTCAATTACTATATCAATATAATTAGTTGTTTTATCCTGAACATAATAGTGTGAATCCTGAATTATCCTGAAAGTGAATGACAGTGTGATTTGTCATGACATGGTGTTTCATTTACAATGTGTTTATAAAGCAATGGGTAAAAAGAAATTATCAGGACTACCTGAAGAACAGCTCAGAACATACACTGTAAAACAGTTAAGTCTGTTAATAAAGACTGATCCAAAGGAGGTTAGATTTATTCATAAAATTCCTAGTCTGTGGGAATTCAAGTCCCACAACTGGAGCAATTTTAAAGTTATTTTTTGACACAAGAGCCACAGATCTCCAGCTGCTAAATGTAACTGTGGTAGCACCAGAACATTGTGTGTCAGGCTTAGGTCAGAAGATACTGACTCAGGCAACAACAAGGTAAAACCAGCTTGAATTATATGCAAAATAATGTTTAAGGTTACAAAAAGCTTCAGCTGTGCTTTATTAGAGCAAAAAAAGGCAGCACTTGTTCAAAACCCATAAAGAGCTGTGACAACTTCTTTCCACATATTTCACTGTACAGAATATGGAACAGATTTCAAATCTCTTAATAAATTGTTTGCTCTCAACCTAAAGCCAAACGGAATCAGAGAATTTGCATATCAGACTTTCTTTTTTAAGTATCACCACAGCTTCTCAGGCTGCTCTACCACAGTGTCTATTCTGGTTGAGACGATATGAACATCGCTGCAGGTAGGATTACCCTGTGCTGCTGTGTGCTCAGTACCCACCTCTCAAGCCTGTCAAAGTCCCTGTGGGTGGCATCTCTTTCTCTCAGCGTGTCAACCACACCACACAGCTTGGTGTCATCTGCAAACTTACTGAGGGTGCACTCAATCCTACTGTCCATGTCACCAACAAAGATGTTAAACAGTGCCGGTCCCAGTACCGATCCATGAAGAAAACCACTCGTTACTGGTTTCCACTTGGACATCGAGCCATTGACTACAACTCTTTGAATGTGACCTTCCTACTATATAGACATATTACTGTGAAATATCGAGTGTCAAACACGAAATACTTTGGACAAAAGATACAGAGCTGAATGAGAAGTCACTATCATACCGATTTCATGGGAGACAGTACCTGCAGCTTCAACTTCTGAGTCACCAACTGAGGTTATTTTTAAATCTAACTCCTTCTTATTCAAACACAAAAATTCAGCATGTCATGGCTGTGATTTAGGCCTGGTCGGCAACTCAGCACCATGTGGCTGCTCACTCACTCCTTCCCTCCAGTGGCACGGGGAGGAAAATCAGAAAAAAAGGTAAAAAACTCATGGGTTGAGATAAGGACAATTTAATAGGACAACACGAGGAGGGAAGAAATAATAATGACAATAATACTAATAAAAGAACATATTAAGTGAGTGATGCACAATGCAATTGCTCACCATTTGGAACCTGATCCCCATTCCCAAGCCATGATGCCTCCTCCCTTGGCCAACTCCCCTGTTATAGACCGGGCATGACATCATATGGTACCAAATATCCCTTCTGCTAGTTCTGGTCAGTTGTCCTGGCTGTGTCCCCTACCAGCTTCTAATGAAAATTAACCATATCCTAGCCAAGCCCGGAATGGTCATTAATGCCAAGAATCAACTACTCAGCAGGAAAACTAAGTTAGCCAAAGTTAAGCAAGTCATCTGCTTAAAACGGAGTTTCCAGAGATTGGACCTGTTGTTTCGAAGGTCCTTTCAAGGATTCACACTAGTTAGAACACCATAAAATCTAAGGGCCATCAAATTATAAACTCACAAGGGATAAAATGAGCCTATACCTCTTATTTGACCTGATGCAGTTGGAAGATAATAAGTTGAGGCCTACTAGGACTTGAAAAAGCACACCATGTGCCCACTACTCATTCAATTTAGTTAGGAGCTAACACGAGAGCTAAAAAGTGGCTATCAGGTATGAATAACAGGAACTTACATTGAGGGCAGAAAAGAAAAATCCTTTCAGAGGAAATGGTATGACTGACAAGGGACAGGCCCTAAGAAGGGTATAGGTTGGGTTTGTGCTACATATATATAAACCCATCCAAAATAATTTTTATTGGTACTGCTGGACAGCTACAATGCTCAGTCAGATCACTTCATTGGATTCAAACCTTTGTCCACAGACTTTAGCATCAAATATGAGATTTTATGGCTGAACACAAGCTGGTAATTTCTTGAAGTGCAAAAACTGGAATAGTACCTTTGCCTTCTGACAGTTAACTTTCAATTGGTTAGAAAACTATGAATAAAAGTGTATGTCTTATACACAGTGCTAAAGATACCAATTTATTATGCCTGCACACATTACACAACTGTAGAAGCACAGGACTGAATGAGAAGTACTAGGTGGTCCTAATTAAGATCCATGTTGTTTTATGCAGCTGTTATTCTTCAGAAAGTACACTTAGTTTTTACTTTATGAATAGTTTCTAATTGCTAATACAGTATCATTGATGGGAATATATTCAGAATATGCCACAATTTTTGTCCAGAAAGATCAAGACTCCACCATACAAACAAAACAATTTTAAGGAATGCAATAATATTTCCAGTTGGGGTACTGAGAAGAGCCAGTCAGTAGTATTTGTCTTTGTGATATGGCTGTTGCAAGAAAGCTACATTGCCTTCGTATTTGTGAGCTGCAGCAAAATTGAGTGTGTGGTGAAGATGAAGGCTGTAGATAGCCAAATTCAATACTGCATCTAAGCGATAGCATCCTCAAATATAGGCAGGAGCACTCTGCTGTAAGCGAGGTACAGCTGGCAGGAAGGTTGGCCAAATAGAGTAAATGCATTATAATGAAAGTGGTTTATGTTAACCAACAGTTTCCGGTTACCAGGAAATTCATCATCAGATGTTTCACCTGAATGCAAAGTTGACTTGAAAAAGATTCTTTCACAGTACTGTAAAAATCATGTCTTTACCACCTACATTCCTTACATCGGCATAAAATGGCCCGCACTAGCACAAATTAATCATTTCTGAAAAGTAAATGATTACTCAATGATACTGGACAACTGTAATATTGAAGACATCATATATGACAGCACGTGTAGCTAACTGTGTAACTCCTGCTCTTTGCAACATCACATCATTTGGTAATAAATCAGAACAATTCTTTTGCCCCGTTCTCCAGCTTCTCTATGCTTTTATGAATCTTCTCCTCACATTAGCCCACTTTAGATTCAAAATAAGGAGGAAGCTGCCTAGTTCAAAGTCTATCCTAACACTCAGTTCTTAGAATGATTCTTACTTGTAAATCCTCCTCAAGACTGAAAATGATTGCTTATCTCAACTACTCTACCAGCTGTTTGATGGCACCTGTCCTTCAAACCAACAGATCAGTGGATTGGTTGGTAGACATTATTTAACGCAGAATCTTTTCCTTTAGACATCAAGATTTTTAAAGTAAAAACTCAACTCTTTGGTATTATGAGAAGATAGCAAGGTAGCATTGTTCAGTCCTACCAGGAACTACCCAATACTTTCAATTGTTTTCAGGCTATTTCCCCTCAGGAAATCAAATTTTGTTCATTGCTAATATCCCTTGTGCTCAATACAGCATGTGTAGTTCTGATGTTGCATTACAATGAAGTTTGTTAATACTGTTGATAAGATTTTTTAAATGAATAACAATGACAAGCACTGATTAGTCTTAAGAATGTAGTTTCTACTAAACTAAGAAATCATGAAGGAGAGCTGGAGGGAAAGAAATGGGATTTCCAAGTAAAGTTTCAATAGAATTCAAGGATTTCAGATTAGATCATAGAATTCCACCTGATCTTCTCCTGCTGGAACAATTTTTTCTGAGAATGTTTCAGAAACATGACTTCAGTAACATAATGATGTGATAGGGTCACTGGCTAAAATTTTAAAAGGTATTTTTATTCCTTTTACACTTTAAGGGAGTACTTTTACACTTTAAGAGTATTCTTTGTCATTCAAAGAATAAAGCTGTCCTAAAAAGAGAAGCCTCTCCAAATTCTCCCTTCTCTCCTCCACACTCAGAAATGGGATGCAAAAGTACAGTTTGAACTGTAGTGCTAAGGATGAATGGAAGACTGAGAAAAAATATATTTACCAAAAAAATCTAGCAATAAGAAAACGTGAGAAATTGTGAATCTGTTAAATTACCACTCTCATTTGAGAACCAGGCAATATTTTTATGTACATCATTTACTACAATGTACACTTGGTACTTTAGCCTCAAGGTGCTTCTTTCGGTCAATGCAGCAGGTGCCTCTGAATTTATGGACTTTTAAACTTTCATCTATAACTGACAGCCTGGGAGGAACACTGGGTGGTTCTGAAGGCGTCCTGGACAAATCTGGTGGGCGGCACTTCCAGTGGCCGTGCAACCCACACTCCTGCCACCCACCGCGTCATACGGGCGGGGTGGCTGAGAGAGGCTGGGGCAGCTCCCCCCACCCCAGCCACTGCCCCCGGTGTTTTCGGGACACGCTGGATTCCAGCCCCAGCCACGCCAGCATGAGGTCCTGATGCTGGGCACCTTCTTTTGTTGGACACCATTGGGACACCACACAGAACATGGCTTCTGGGCCACTTGTGGATTTTTATATTCGCAGAGCAGACAAAATCCAACTGTCCCATTATTACTTCACTCTACAGCATGTCAGGAAATGAAATGCACTGTTTATATCTATGGTTCCTACTGTCGAGCAGGCTCCATATTACAGAGCTGGTCCTCCATGCACAGCTAAATTAACTGAAATAATTATATTAAAAACCAGAATAGTTACATGCCCCTACAGTGAATGTAACAATAGTAGTTAAATTCTTCACCCTCTTTCTTAATAAGCCTCAGAACTGGATGATCTGCTCTCTACAATAACTGATTAGCATGAAAAGCTTTTTAAAAACTATGCTTTGCTCATGAAACAGATTTAAATATTGCCATGTAAACCTTAAGAGTTGTGATCAATGACTCGAAGTCCAGGTGGGGACTAGTGACAAGTGGAGTTCCTCAGGGGTCTGTCCTGGGTCCAGTGCTGTTTAACATCTTTTGTCAGCGACATGTATGGTGGCACTGAGTGCACCCTCAGCATTTTTGCCGACGACACTAAGCTGTGTGGTGGATCCACTTGAGGGAAGTGAGGCCTTGAGGGACCTTGACAGGCTTGAGAAATGGGCCAATGCAAACTGCATGAGGTTCAATAAGTCAAAGTGTGAGGTCCTGCATCTGGGTCGGGCCAATCCCAGGCATGATTACAAAGTGGGTACAGCGTTGGTTGAGAGTAGCCCTGAAGAGGACTTGGGGGTGTTGACTGATGAGAAAGTCAACATGAACTGGCAGTGTGCTTATGCAGCCCAGACGGCCAACCGTATCCTGGGATGCATCAGGAGTGTGGCCAGCAGATCAAGGGAAGTGATTCTCCCCCTTTACTCTAGTCTTGTGAGATCCCACCTCGAATACTGCATCCCATTCTGGTGTCCCCACCACAAAAGGGACATAGATCTGTTGGAATGAATCCAGAGGAGGGCCGCAAAGATGATCCAGGGGCTGGAGTATCTCTGCTATGAGGGTAGGCTGAGGGCACTGGGATTGTTCAGTCTGGAGAAGAGAAGACTCCACGGCCACCTTATAACTGCCTTCCAACACCTGAAGGGAACTTACAGGAAGGCTGGGGAGGGACTTTTCACAAGAATGTCCAGTGACAGGACAAGGGGAAATGGTTTTAAATTGAAGGAGAGGAGGTTTAGACTAGATCTTAGGAAGAAGTTCTTCAGTACGAGGGTGAGACTCTGGAACAGATTGCCTGGAGAGGTCATGGATGCCCCCTCCCTGGAGGAGTTCAAGGCCAGGTTATCTTAAAAAAAGATAATTCAGCCATTACTTTGTAATGTATATGCAAATTCTTTTTAATTCCCAGCACTGCTTCAGCCTTTCCATCCATTTCCCTCAAGCCTCCTTTTGTTTAAATGCTGCTGCCAATGCCATCTTAAAGAAAGTCTAAACTCACATCTAAAAATGCCATGAAAAAAATGGTTGAACATTAGGCTTCAAATTTAAATGAAGAAAATACTGCCTCTATTTTTAAAAAGAGGGGGAAAGTAAAGCGGGTTCAGATGTTAGAAGTTTACAACAGTTCAAAATTCAAGTGGTTTTTAAGATGCACCTTTGAGAACTTTCAGTGGATCATCAAAATCTGTTAATTTAACAACATTGGCAGCGACTGTGTTAAGATTTTAAAAGAGCTGGCCTATAAATTCACTGTGAATGCCACTCATGACAAATCTAGCCCTTCTTTTTGAATCAACTGTTCACAAAGGAACTGTTACTCCTTCTAAGCACAACCTACATATATTACAACCCGACATGGTGCCTTTTATTGTCCTGCGGCATGGCTGCCACTTTGTGGATCCTAGTCTTGTCAGAATAGACAACAAACACAGTAAGCAGCATAACTGAAAACACTGAAGCTGTGAATTTCTCATAAAAATTCACAAATTTTAAAAAATTAATTTCATGCTGGTATCTGGGGCTATAATAAATTACATAATTTTTCCGGATACGGCAAAGCTGAGCCAGTGCTTTGGAAATTGTTGTGACTTTACTAGATTTAATGTTGAAGATGCTTTCTTTGGTTAACTGCTTCCATACGTAAAGGGCCCACAACAAGCTATTGTACATCAACATAGTGCCCTATTAAATCAGTTAATATATCAGACTATGCATTTTAGTAGCAAATATCTGTATTCTTGTATAAGTATTTTAAAATATTTTCACATAGATTTCCAATATACAAACACTTAGACCAATTCTGACTCATCATGACTAAACAGAAGTAAATACAAAATTTGTAACTTTATTGACACTATACTCTTCTTTACGATACATTATGCTAACTAATTAAATCTGAATTTTTAAAAAGTAATCATTCCAGTATTTGCACCATACAACTTTTTTTGTTGAATTATTGCAAATTAAGCCTTGGGATATAAGGACAACATGCTTCCTACCTGCATATTTTACCCTGGAACATTTAATTGCTTTTGTTGACATAAAGACATGAATATTTTTCACTAAGTTAATATCTATGCAGAAATATAACTGTAAAATATAAGAATTCTCTGTATAAACACATAAATTTACATGTATTTATAAAAACCTCTCTGAGAAAGGTTTAGGAAGAAGTCTGTCTCAGCTTTAAATGTTAATTTTGTAGTGCGATGCTGCAGGATTACTATTGCATGCTATAAAAAATGGCAGTACCAGGGAATTTTAAACACATTATATTATCTAGACAGACGTACTGATAAAAATTCTAAAAAAAATTCAAGGCAGAATATGACTCTTAGTGGAAAAGCTAACAATCAATGTAAACTTCAGTGTTTCCTACCAAAAAAGTAATCAAAAAAGCCAATATCAAATAAATAGAGTAAGTGCATTCCAGTCATTTGGTTTTGGTATTCACCTCAAAGATGAAAGAAATCTCTTTGAAAAGCTAATCTGAAACAGTTGGATTCAATAATCTTAAAGGTCTTTTTGAACCTAAAGGATTCTGTGATTTTATACAACTTGTATTAATTTCAGAACAGACTCAAGACCACTATTAAAATGAAGCCTGGGGCACACTGTGATGCCTACGACTGGTGGGTAGATTTTAACTGGCTTGAAGACTGTCATAGTCCTATTATCATAAAACCTGTAGCTCACTTCCAGCATGAAGGACCCATCTGTGTCCACCATCCATCTGTTCAGACATGACTGGCAAAGTGGTAGGGAACTCGCAGTGGTTGCCTCTGCCTGAAAGGAATAAACCACAGGATCTTCCAGCGAGTGCCAAAAACTTCTGAGAAGGTCTGCTGCCATGGCTTTCGGGGCCTCGATCTATGGAAGACAGCATTATTAGTGAAAGACAGCACACCCATGGTGCACTTCAGTCAGCTAGAACAATGCAGGTTGGCTGGGGATCCTTTACTGAACTCTGGTGAATTGTGTCCCAGCATCACAAATACAGCTTTTCTTTCATCACCACATGCAGCTGAGACTTAACTTGGGAGAACAGAAACTATTTGTGTCGTCAATCAACCGAAGGCAACTCTGAAGCAGAGGAGAACCTCAGAATCAATGAAATGTATGTCAAGACACAGCACAAAGTGTCTTTTGATCTGTACTTTCGAAAGAAAATATAGTTGCACTGGGTTTGGGTAGGGAAGGAACTGGCAATATCATGAGGCTACTTTGTGTACAACGATTATTAAAAGATCAGTGAGCTGTTGCTAAATATAGGAAGTACAGGGCACAGTACCATGAAAACAATCTTAACTTGTGACTTCAGTTCCTTTCTATCTCATGCAGTTACAATAAACAGCTACTCCTTTAATTTTTTGGAAATAAAGGTAGAAATTCCACAGCACTTACATGTCTTCACAACAGTTTGTCATTTTTTCTATACTAGTAGTGTCCTGTTAAAGAAAAAAAAAACACAATGAAAATCTAACATTCCTAACTGTTAAAATGTCATTATGAAAGCAACTAAATAAAGCAGGTAGTCAGTTCTTAGCATCCACTGCTTTGGCATTAGTCCAGTAGGTTACACATTACTCTTACACCATATTAAACAGCTGTGAGATTGCAGACGGAATTTTACTCAGTCTATTAAATGATTTTTACAAACATGATGTGAAACTATACTATGTATTTTTACTATGAATGCACATACCACAGAACATCAACAAAACCGTATACCACTAATACAGCTAAAATTAATCTAGATATTACAATTAATTCACGTGACATTCAGGATTAGTGTACACTAATGGTCAGGTACACTCTTGCCATACCTTTCAAAAGCACCCATTCCAGACTCGGAGTAGTCCACTGAGATAACCACAAGAAAATTTAATAAAATGCAACTATTAACAGACGTAGTATTTTGAAAAGCAGTAGCTACTTGAAACTTTTAAAATACAAATCTTCATGAGTATTACAATGCAAACAGCACCACTAGGAATATACCATTAGGTTCCATAGGCACTACAAGAAAATACCAAACATAAAAACTGTTCTTTTAAAATAGAACAGAAACTAAATAATGTGCAGAATGAAGGCAACACCACAGCTAACAGTAAATCAAATTCACACTTTACTTTTCTGAACATGATTAACTTAAGGAGCCACACATTTTTATAATTAACAAATTATTTTAAGCTTAGATTATCATCCTCAAGACTTTTAAAACTACCAACAATAGTAGTTTATTCTCACTTTTGCACTATATATTTAGGGAAAAAAGCTTGTGTTGTGACTATCACTTCAATTTTAATTGTGCAAAAATTGTGTTTCAGTGTGTTTTCAATGCACATTCATAGTTCATTATGTCCCAAAATCACTCAAGAGGTTCAAAATACAATAATTGAAATATTTCTCATGGTTCTATCTCCTTTTCATGGCAGCTTGGTATTTCCCTTTACTCTTTATTGATTTAGGCATGCACATAATGCACCTGTCAGATTATACTAGCATTTCAAAGAAACTGAGAGCCAGCCCCTATTGTTCCAGCCATACAGAGATACAAGGGCTGTGGTTTAATTAGGCTGCGACTTCATTGTCATCTGGAAACACTACCTAGCAATAAAACCATACTGTGTTCCTTGGTTGTTCCTGCCACTACATTCAGTTCAGTGCAGTCACTGCTGGGATTCTGCCACCTTCTTTCATAAAGCTTTGAAGGGAAGGGTGAAACATGAGTAGGAGACAATCTACAAGAAGCTGCTTCCCTGCTTCACCAGACATGGGTGGCCTCAACTCCCCTTGCCAAATTTTGTCCTTCTGAATCTGCTTCCCTGCTCTGATGAGTTTTGTAACAGGATCCCTTACCACATGCTAAATGGCAAAAAACGTAATTCTGCCCATGACCTAGCCAACTGAATTCCAGACACACTACGGCAAAGGAAAGAAGTCTCCTCTTCTCACACCAACCCACCAGGATGCACAAGTTCTTCCCTGTTTGTGCAGAGAAGACATGTCCACAGCAGACTACATAAACCATTCTGGACCCATCAGGAGGTGGATTTGAACAACCACTCAGAGGTGAGAAAGAAAAGGACTGGAGGCAGCAGACTGTAAATACTGTCTGTTGTTTGGATTCTCATAGATAAACTGCTTCCCCTCTCCACCTTCTGGACCTGTCTAGCATATTGCTCCCCCTCACTTGCCACAGGTGGCAGGAAAGCATTGCAAGACAGAAACCATTCTCCTTGTTAGGGTAGGACCTGACTGCACAGCTAAAGGAAATTCTGCTTTCTGGGGCTGGCTTTTTCTCCAGCACTTGTCAGAAAGAACATCACCTTTTCTGACCACATAAAATGGAAAACGACATACAGCTTTCTGAATAAAAAGGACTAAGTAAGAGAGATATTGCTTCCATAACAGTTCAGCGAGGTTGTAACAGCTTTTTCATGAGATGCCATAGCTCCTTCTGTAACTGCAGAAATACCCCAGCTCTAGCAATTATCCTTTGGTGAACTCAAAGCTCTCATCCTGACACTACAAGATACTGCAACACTGCTGCCAAACAGTTGGGATCCAAAATGTACCTTCGTTTCAGAGTGAACCAATTTACCTTTTCACGTCAAAGTGAAACTTCACAGCACACCAGGAAACTTGGTAGCCCCTCTGGAGACAGGAGAGGAAGGGAGAGGACCACAGATGAGTTCTGGGTGCTTATTTAAGGCTTTCTTCACAGACAAATAAATTTTTCTTCTTTTGGAGACAGAAAGACTGGAATAACCACTACTCTTCTGAATGACAAGGTGTTCTCTTCATTAACTCATCTCACAAATGGCTTTCAACTAGAATATCATCTCTCTTAATTATGCATTTGACGTATATCAAGGTTTTGCTACTACATCAGTATTACAGTGTTCAGCCTAAGAGGCTTTGGCTGTCTGCATCTACTATCAGCTTGGATTACTATTAATACAAATAGAACTCTGCTACATTTTTTTTTCCCCAGACTTACAGCTAATCTGATGTTAAAATCTTTTACAGACTTTACGCTCATTCAAAAGTTGAAAATTACTTAGTACGAGCAAACATGGCATATCTATTAAGTCCTAGTAATCTCTATCTCCAAAAATCCCGTAAAATTTAAAATCGCAGCAAGATGAAATTGTCTAACTCACAACTCATTAATTTTTTTATTAATTTTATTAATTAATTAATAACTCAGTCATCATCCAGATTGGAAACAACTATTGCTCCTGCACCTGGTTATTCAGAGACACATACCCACTGACAAACATCTTAAAGCAACTAGTAAAGAAAAAATCGTACCTTAGTGAGAAAGGTCATAGGAAATTAGAGGAAATAAACACAGCAATCATTAACAACATATCACTTTAAAACAACAGGAATAGGGCAAATGGTTCAGATTCAGCTGAGAGGATGAGGGATAGTTTTTTGCTTTGAGGACTTACTACAAGTCTGTAAAAGCAGCTTGTCTACTATAGGGGAAGCAACCTATTACCACAGCTAAGACTGCTGCGAGAGGAATGGAGAGACTTATGCAAAGGCACCAACTGAATTCTGCAGAGCAACTTAAAATCCACTTGCAAGTGAATGCCCCTGTGTTAGCTGCTGAGAGGAATACATCTTTCACATCCATATTTTTAATTTGCATAACCAAATGCCAGCAAAAAACAGCTTTTTTAAAAAAGATTGCATGCACTTTTAACAGACCATACCATAGGATTGGATTCATCATCAACTAATTTATCATGGAAGAAGTACATGGAAAAAATATTTCCCTCTTACTGTTTTCCAAAGGAGAAGCTGTAATTTGTAACTCAAGTAACTCCAAAGCACACAGCCACAATCTTGAGTTCAATTTTTCTTCTGTGTTTGCTTAAACTGATGTGTAATCAATACAGCTCTTTTTAATGCTTGCCACAGAAGAATGCAAGCATTATGCTATGCTTTCCTAATATCGTCTTTCCAAATACTCGGTATATAAGAATCAGCAGGAAAGTATGATAAAGCAGAAGCAGAAAAACAAAACAAAACTTGCAAGCCTTCCTGGATTTTAAGCCATTGTTTTTATCCAAAAGTGCAAGGCAACATATGTGCTATCTGAACAACACTTTTCTTCATTCATTTTACTCAACATCCTCTCATTCTGCCATGTATGTAAACAGCAAGTGAGCAACCAAAGAATAGAAAATAGTGAGTATCTCATAGAAAGAATACATCACCATATTTCAGAAATTTTCTTTTTTGGCATTAATTACATTTCAGGTTTGCATCTGGCCACTTTTTGGCATGGTTTTCTTAACCTAGACTTGTAGGAACACATCTACAAAGAAGATGACACAAACACCCCTTCAGTCTGTTTCAAATCCCAGTGTGTTAGGTGCAAATAGCTGCACGACAGCAAGACACATGACAAAACCTATTATTTTCCTTGATACTTACACATACCATCTTAAGACAAAAATATTAAGAATAAAAATGCTTAGGAAGGCTAGTTGTTGACATTCCTTGCACAGAAGTCATTTTAATGGTCTGATGTCTACATCTGAAAAGCAAGATTTAAATAAAATATACTCAGCCCTCAAAATACTCCAACATCATTATGATAGTTACTTATTTTCAGTTGGTTAAAGGTACTTCCATTACTATTTAGAAAAATAACAGTTATAAAAGGGCTTCCTCTTTGAGTGATACACAGGTAATTTTGGCATGGTATTTTTCACTCTCCGTACCGCATAAAACCTCTTTAATTTTCAAACTTACACTATTCCTTAGTAATATTGTAAATAATTACTTCCAATAAAAGTATTCCCACTTGACCTAAAGCCATGCAGTGATCTAAATAAAACTGAAGAGATCTTTTAACATTTAGTGTGTCTAATATTTGAATTGATTCTTACATTTTCAATAGCTCATGAAAGAAGTTTTTAAAATAAACTAGATTTAAAAATAAATGATATTTTAATTTGATGGTAAATAGGTGTTTAAGACTGTCAGGATATATTCACTAAAAATGTCAAACAAATTGCTAGTCCATTTGAGGAAAATAAAGCTAAGATACAAAAGACTTTGCAGTTAACAAAATCCCATTGAAAGACCAGGACATCACTAATTACTGGCAATTTAGTTTTAGGACTTTATGCAGTCTTCTAATATGCAGTCTTATTCACCTATAGGTGGATTAAAGGTAGAGACAGGAAAAGGGGAAGGGATGATAATAATGCGGAAGATACAGACAGACCGCGTTAACATGAATTTATTTTCTGTTACATCTCTAATTTCAAATTACTATTTGTGTTTTTAGCTCTCCCTCTACAATTATTTTATATCTTACACTCTTACACTTTATATATCTAGACAGGTAAAGAATAGGTTTGCCTGGGAATCCTAATTTCCCCACCAATCCTAATTTCTTCTGTGCTATACTTAATTATGAGGATTAATAGTTCCTTGATTACATTTCTGCCATGTTTGAAAAAACAGGAAAAGCCCTTAGTATTTCACTAATCAAAACAGTATTTAATAGATTATCTGATTAAAGATATAATTATCAATATTTTTAATTATAAGATACTTATTTTTAAAGATAAAAAGCATTTCATCACAACTAGATCACTTTGTGCACTCTATACCAAAACAGCAGTGGATCACACTATGATATATGCAAAGAAATAAAAAGCCTTTGGTTTTATTTATAGAATAACTGCAGTTACATTTTCATTATTTTGCATTTTAACCTTTGTAAAGTTTAGTCTGACTTATGAATTACACAAATAATTTTAATTTTTTTACTGGCATTTTTATTGTTTGCACTTCAATGATGAAGAAAAGAAATCAAAGAAAGAAAGAAAATCAATAACTTGAAAATATTTATTCAGGATAAATATATCAGAAAATTAATTTGTACAATTTTTATGTTTTCCCCACTCCCTTAAAAGGAAATTTTTGTCCTTTTGCTAAGAAAAGAAGCCCTGAGCAGAATGAATGAATAATGTTCCTTACTACATGCCCACTGTAAGTATCAGTCACACTAAGTAAAATAGTTAAAATATATTAATTACTAAGTTCAAGACATTCATGTGGAGATGGATCTGTTTACAAGAACAGAAAATAGCTAGTGAAATATATTTGCTACTTGAAGGTGAAAAGGAGAAACACAGCAACAGTAATAAAACATGGCACTTAACAAATATCGACATTTTAAAATGCTTAACAAATATCGACATTTTAAAATGGTTATAAGGGGAAAAATATTTATGTGCTAGGCATCATATTGTGCACCAGACAGGCTGTTGAACACCAGCTGTTAAACTATTTTCCCTTCCATCCTCTCCAAAGCAAATAAAGGGAAATTTCTCTCTACCACATCCACACAGTACTGAAGCACCAGGATATTGGCATATCACTGTACAACATTCAAACAGTTAATTAACAGGAAACCCTGGTAGCATTAATTAAATTAATAAAGTCACTGTCCACTCAGTTTATAATAATACATCCACTGCCTTGCACAAGGACCACCTGGTATCTGTTAAATTTATAAAAGCCCATCCGTTACATAGTTCTGCCCCAGAGAAACAAATTAATTACTAAATAATTTTAATGAAAAGTTTTTTAATGCAATATGAACACATGAAAATCACATTAAATCATGTTTGATGGACTATAGTGGAAAAATGAAGACAATTTCTTTGCTTCCATATAAATGCTTTGTTTGAACATATGGAAAAATGAAAACACAAACCGTTTAGTGTTTGAAATAAAAAACAATCAAAGGTAATCCCTTAAAATTAGGGTTCAGATTAGTCTCTGCAAAGGATGCTGTTTAACTGAAACATCTGGTAGTGTTACGTTGAAAGACAGGCCTTTTTTAACTTTGGAAATGAGATTAGTAGATCAGTTATTTGTAAGTGTCCAAGTAATTTCTAATTATTTTATCTGGGTCACAGATAATCCGCTTTTACAGGGCTCCCACAATGACATCAGAGGATCACTGCTGAACTGATTATCCTGTTACCTTCCACCATCCATGGGAAGACAGGATTTTCCTTTTGTACAGAGGAAGAGAAAGAAGTGGCTGATTGCTTCAGACAGGTGGCAGCCAACAAAATAAAAAAAA
>JAVFHW010068227.1:0-17214 GCA_032159205.1 Eurystomus glaucurus suahelicus
CTCTTCCAGCCTGAAACATTCTATGATTCTATGATTCTATGATTCTAAAATGTGAAATGGAGGTCTCAGATGGCGTAGCTGGTGCAGCAGGGTTTGGGTGTGTATGGACACTATCAGGCACCTTCCAGGAGGGTGGCGGGAGAGTGGCATTTGCCAACTAATTCCCACAGAAAGAAAGATCGAGCTGTTTGCTGATTCTTGATTTAGATCTGTGTTCATTCAGCTTCTCTGATCCCTTTTAAGTGACTGTCTTGTTGACAAGTTTCCATGCAAACAGTTACCATGCTGAGGTTTACCCTGTTGGTTAGGTGCATTCTGTCAGAGAGTTTGGGGTTGTTTTCTTACTGACAGAAGATGCAGTTTCTCCCAAATCCCTCACTAAAGTTTTACTTTGAAAGTTGTTTGTTAACCACAGCTCATTACTTCATTAGTATTTTCATTTATCTTTCTCATGGCTGAAATTTTGTACTGTGTACCACTGAGTGACCTCCTAAGTCAAGTCCAATGAAGCAATTACTCTGTCCTTTAGTATATTCTACATATCTCTCCTATTCAAGTCCTTCAGGAATGTGTTCATTTACATCCGGGAAGCAATAATGACAAAAGGAGAGGGAATAATTCAGTATGGGCCTCTCACACGGCAAAAGCAAGCTGCATTGCAATTGTTTTGCTGGCAGACTGTACCTGACACCCTTAGTGTTTTCCACATAGTTTTTAACTTCTTACATTTATCTTCACTGTAAAAAGGCAGCATTAAAATAATAAAGTGTTATTCTTTGGTACTATCACTGGAAAAAATAAATGAGAGAACTCTTAAAAAATGTGAGAAAATACTAATTTTTTAATATATCTATATTTAGATTTTTATTTTTATCAGTCAAATTTCTGTCCATTTTTTGTTAGTGCCAGCAAGTGCAGTGAAAATTAAAATTTGCTAACAGACACCAAGTCTCCTTGAGTCTTCTACATGTAAGCACCTCTGTTCTTACTATACCACATGTCTTTGGGGGAAATATTGATACTAATAATTGAGTTCTGTCTTCTGAATGGATGTGAATGTTGGACAATGTTAGTGAATTTTGGCTGTATTTAAAAAAAGTTATTTATTTCAAAGACAAATCATTTTCAGGATGTGTTTTGTGGAAAACAGAAGTTCATTTCAGTTTTGGCAAATCTTACTATTATAAGCTTTTGTTCTTAATATAATAACAAGGATTTTCACTAACTGTTAGTGTGCCCTATGCAGCTATTCTCCTCCCGTGGTATGGTTAGTAGCAAGCAGAGCAAAGGCACACTTTTAGAAAGATTTGAAAAGAAGGTAAATTATAGAGTCAGGAGAAGATGAATTACTCTTCTGTACATCAGTAGTACACAATAGGAATGCATAAAGCAGAAAAACTACAGTGTTGTCCCAGGTTGTGTCAGTTTAAAAAATATATTTTGGGAAGTCTTGTGCAGACAGTGGAAATCTATTTTTTTTAGTTTTCTAAATTTACATTTAATAACTTTCTAACACAAAAAAATATGAAGAATTACATGGGCTGGTTCCGGTCCCCTTGGGGCCTAGATGGGGTCTACCTGTCCTAATGGGGAAAAGTCTTCTTCGTTCTTAAGCTGCCAGAACTAATTGAGAGGACTTTCCACTAGAATCAATGGGAAAAGGAAATACGATCAGGAGAGCTGAAGTTAAGTCAATAGTTGGCACAGCATCACCTGAGGGTGGCAATGATAACAGGAGCGTTTACGCTGCTCAAGGAAACACTGAGGGCTTAGGAAAATATCTGAAATGCTTGTACACCAACAGAGGTAGTATAAGAAACAAACAGGATGAACAGGAATTGTTGGTTGGATCCCAGAGCTATGATGTCACTGGCATTAGCAAGACTTGGTGGAATCTCCCACAGCTGGAGTGCTGGGATGGAGGGCTATAGGCTGTTTGGGAGGGGTAGGCAGGGCAGGTGAGGTGAAGGGGTTGCACTCTATGCAAGGGAGAGTTTTGACTGTACAGCCCTTACAGTTTGTGATGATATGATTGAAAGCCTCTGGGTGAGGATTAGAGCGATAGAAAACAAAGCAGATATTGTAGTGGGTGTCTATTACTGGCCCAACCAAGATGATAGCACTGGTATATTATTCTATAGGCAATTAAAAGAAATGTCTAGATTGGTAACCCTTGTATTATGAGAGATTTCTACTTCCCAGACATCAACTTGGAGTACCATGCTGCTGGGACAAAAATGTCTGGGCAACTGCTGAACTTTGTTGAAGATAATTTGTCACAAGTACTCAGTGAGTCAGCAAGGAAAGATGCCCTCCTAGACCTTTTCTTTAATGTTTCGGTTGGAAGAGACCTTTAAGATCATCAAGTCCAATCATTAACCCGGCACTGTCAGGTCACCATTAAACCATGTCCCTAAGTGCCACATTTTTATGTCTTTTAAATACCTCCAGGGATGGTGAATCCCCCACTTCCCTGGGAAGCCTGTTCCAATGTTTGACAACACTTTCAGTGAAGAAATTGTTCATAATGTCCAATCTGAACCCCTTCTGGAGAAATCTGAGGCCATTTCCTCTTGTTCTATCAATTTCACTTGGGAGAAGAGACTGACATCCACAACTGACAACCTCCTTTCAGGTAGTTGGAGAGAGTGACAAGGCCTCCACTCAGACTACTTTCCTCTAGGTTAAACAACAAATCCCAGTTCCCTCATCCCTAGTTGAACCTGCCTTGGCAGTGGGGTTAGACTAGATGATCTCCAGAGGTCCCTTCCAGCCCTTACCGTTCTGTGATTCTGTGATCCTCATAAGACTTGTGCTCTAAGCCCTTCCCCAGCTTCATTGCCCTTCTTTGAAACACGCCCCAGCAACTCAATGCCCTTCTTGTATTGAGGGGCCCAAAACTGAACACAGTATTCAAGGTACAGCCTCACTCATGCCACTTACAGGGGGACAATTACTTCCCTAGTCCTGCTGGCCACACTGTTTCTGATGCAGGCCGGGATACTGTTGGCCTTTTGACCACCCAGGCATGCTGTTGGCTCATAATCAACAAGCTGTCAACCAGCACCCCCAGGTCCTTTTCCACCAGGCAGCTTTCCAGCCACTCTTCCCCAAGCCTAGAGTATTGCATGGGATTATTTTGACCCAAGTGCAGGACCTAGCACTTTGCCTTTTTGAACCTCATACCATTGCCCTTGGATGACTGATCTAGCCTGTCCAGATCTCTTTGAAGAACCTCTCTAACTTCAAGCAAATCAGCACACTCACCCAACTTGGTGTTGTCTGCAAACTTACTGAGGGTGCCCTTGATCCTGTCATCTGAAGAAAAAGAAGGCATTCACTACTTCAGCCTTTTCCTCATCCCTGGCCACCTTGTTTCCCCTAGCATCCAACAAGGAATGGAGATTCTCCTTAGCCCCCCTTTTCTTGCTAATGTATTTATAGAAACATTTTTAATTGTCTTTTATGACGGTAGCCAGATTTAAGATCTAGGTGGCCTTAGGCCTTTCAAATTTTCTTCCTGCATAGCCTTACAAAATCTTTATAGTCTTCCTGAATTGCATGCCTCTTCTTCCATAGGCCATAGACTTTGCTTTTCTTTGTGAGTTCCAGCCAAAGTTCTCTGTTTAGCCACATGGACTTTCTTCCCCACCGGTTTGTATTACGGTCTGTTCCTCCACCTTGAAGATTTTCCTCTTACTTCTTTACTTTCCCAAGAATTGAGAACTCTACCATTTCATTATCACCATGCCCAAGATGGCCTCCAACCTTCACATCACCCACAACTCCTCTATTCATGAACAACAGGTGTAGCAGGGAGCCTTCCCTCGTTGGCTCACTCACCAGCTGTGCCAGGAAGTTATCCTCCACACATTCCAGGAACCTCCTAGACTATTTTCTCTCTACTGTACTGTATTTCCAGCAAACATATGGTAAGTCCCCCATGAGAACAAGTGGTAGCGATTGTGAGACTTCTCCCAGCTACTTATAGAATATTTCATCTGCCTTTTCATCCTGGCTAGGTGGTCTACAGCAGACTCCCACCATGATAGCTGACTTGTTGGCTTTCCCGCTGATTCTTACCCATAGACACTCAACCCTACCATCACTATCATTGTGCTCAAGACAATCAAAACACTCCCTAAGATACAGGACCACTTCACTACCTCTGCTTCCTGGCCTGTCCCTTCTGCAGTGTTTATAGCCATACAACGCAGCACTCCAGCTGTGTGAGTCACTCCATCATGTTTCCATGAAGGCAACTGTATTGTAGTTTTCCTGGTATACAAGGGCTTCCAGCTCCTCCTGTTTGGTGCCCATGCTGCTTGCATTGGTGTAGATGCAATACCGTTAGGCTATTGATCACACCACTTTTTTGGAGGGAGAAGGCCTAATTCCTACCCGATGATTTTCAGGAAGTTCCATGATTTCTAGCCCATCAATATCTCTCGTGTCTTTGGTATTCCGTAGCACTCTGTCCCCTTCCTCCACTTGGATCACAGACTAAAGAATCTCACTACCATATCATCCCAGAAACATTCATGTGCCACCCCCTGGCTTATCTCTAGTGAGCCTGGTTTTATCCCCTTTCCCCATTCAAATCTAGATGTGCTCTGCCAACTCATGCATCCTTTTCCTCCATTGAGACAGGCGTATCCTGTCTGTCACCAGCAGGCCTGGTGTTGTGTAAAGAGACTCATTATCAAAACACTCTAAGTCCTGCCAGTGACACCACAGTCAGATTCAACTATGGGCACCTGGGAAGGTGGAGTTGTTGTTGAGGGGACATGTCTGCTGCACTAGGCAGGAGCTTGTCACTGTTGCCCCCCTATCCTTCTGGATTCATCATTTGTGAATAGAGAAGGACTTGTGGGAGATATGATGATAGGTGTTTTTCTTGGCCACAGTGATCATGAGAAGGTTGAGATTAAAATTTTTGGTATAATGAGAAAAAAGGTCATCAGAGTTGCCCAGCCTGGATTTGAAGAGAGCAAACTTTAAGCTACTCAGAGAGTAGTATCCACTCAGAATCTGCCTTTGAGGGCTTAGTCTATATGTTTTGGTCAGTTTTTAAGAATCACTATTTAAAAACACAGGAGAAGGCAATCCCATTGTGTTGTAAGTCAAGAAATGGGGCAGAAGACCAGCTTGGCTGAACAGGGAACTCCTCATGGAAGTCAAAAGCAAAAAGAAATTGTACAATCTCTACGAGCAAGGTCAGGCTTTGCAGGAAGATTAGAGCTGCAGTTCACATCTTCAGGGAGAAGATATGTAAGGCTAAAGTTGAACTAGATTTGAAACTGGCCAGTGTCATATCAAACAACAAGAAAGGCATTTAAAAGTATGTTAATAGCTAGTGGGGGTCCAAGGAAAACATTGGATGGATACTTGCTGAAGGTGATCCATTTGAGTCATGGACTTATAAACATACGGCCAATAGTAATGTTTTTTTTCAATTCGTTAACACTGAAATTGTGAGAGACCAACTCTATTGGCCGAATGTTTATAAGTCCAGGACTGGATTCATCCCAGGGTACTGAAGGAACTTAAAGATATTACAGCAGGACCTCTCTCGGTCATCTGTCAAAGGTCTTGGGAGTCTGGCGAGGTACTTGCCAACTGGAAGGCAGGGAATATTATTCCAATTTCCAGATGGTGGACGTAGGCTTTTCTAGATTTTAGTAAAGCTTTTGATACTGTCCCTCACAACATCCTTCTAGACAAGTTGTCCAGCTGTGTGATGAGCAGGTATACAATGCACTGGATGAAGAACTGGATGAATGACAGGGGTCAAAGTGTTGTAGTGAATAGGGCTACATCTGACTGCTGACTGGCAACTAGTGGTATTCCTCAGGGCTCAATTCTAGGGTTAGGGTAAATTCTCTTCAATATTTCTATCAATTCTTTGAATGTAGGATTTGAATAGACCATTAGCAAGTATGTCTACAATACCAAACTGGGAGGTGCTGCTGAATCTTTTGAGGGATAAGAGGCCTTGAAGAGGGATCTAGATAGATGGGAGCATTAAGCTATCATCAATGACGTGAAATTTAACAAGAACAAATTCTGGATTCTGCACCTAGGATGGAGTAATGCTGAATACAATTACAAAGTGGGAGAGGAGTGGCTGGAGAGCAGAAAGGGATCCGAAGATGCTGGTTGGCAGCAGGCTCAATATAAGTCAACCGTGTTCCCTGGCAGCCAAGAGAGCAAACTCCATCATGAGTGGCATCAGATGCAGTATAATGAGCCAGCCAAAAGAGGTGATTCTCCTGCTGTATTCAGCATTGATATGGCCTCACCTTGAGTGCTGTGTGCAGTGCTGGGTCCCACAATTTAAGAAGGACATGAAGGTACTCGGATGCTTTCAGAGAAGGATAACAAAGTTGGTGAAAGAGGTGGAAAGAAAGTCCTGTGAGGAACAGCTGGGGACTCTAGTTTTTTCTAGTTTGAAGAAAAGGAGGCTACAGCTTCTTGAGGAGGGGAAGTGGAGAGCGAGGTTCTGATCTCTTCTCCCTGGAATTCTGTGACAGAACACATGGGAATGGTTCACAGCTGCATCAGGGGTGGCTCAGATTTGACAATAGGAAGCATTCCTCTACTGAGAGGGTGGTCAAACCCTGGAACAGGCTTCCTAGAGAGGTGGCTGATGCCCCAGGCCTGTCAGTGTTTAGGAGATATTTGGGTAATGCCCTTAATAACATGCTTTAAATTGGTCAGCCCTGAATTGGTTAGGCAACTGGATTAGGTGATCACTGTAGGTTTCTTCCAAGTGAAATTATTCTATTCTATTCTATTCTATTCTATTCTATTCTATTCTATTCTATTCTATTCTATTCCATTCTATTCTATTCTATTCTATTCTACTCTATCCTATCCTATCCTATCCTATCCTATCCTATCCTATCCTATCCTGTTCTATCCATGGCCACATGACACAGTCCTTCTTTGAACACAGCTACAATTACATATTGTCTCAAAAATCATTATTATATTCACTTCAGGCAAGCAACAAGAGGTCTGATATAACAATATATATAATCATTGCCTCAGAGATTTAGTCACAGGTTCTGAGGAAAATTTTGAATTAAATTGATTGAAAGAAAAATATGACTAAAAAACCTGCATATAAGAAAAGCCTATTGCAGGGTAAAGATGGTACAGCCACACAGGCAAAGAAAGGACATCTTAGAATAAGCAGCCATCCAGTGAAAAGAGACATCAATTAGAAATATGTATTTTATTTGTTATCCCCAAGAGGAGAGAAAAGGGGAAACCTGTTACAATAAGTTGTGGTGAAAAACATTGATGTTAGAAGGATGAATGCATTATGGAAAAGCTTGTGGCTGATTCCTGAGATTAAAAAGAAAAGCTACTTCTATCACACTGAGGTATCAGAGAACTGGGGGAAAAAAAGAAAATGTATAGGGCCAGCAGCATAATGCTAACTTTCAGAAAAAGGTTAAACCAGATAAACTGATTATACCAGTCTGAGGTCAATATTTTAAAAAGGTTGAGGCCTAATTGAGCCCTTCTGAAAGTTTCTACAAATCTCAAATGAACCTCAATGACAGACTTCTAGAGTAAAATTGATTGACAATGGAATGTTACAAAGAACTATGGAAGAATCAGAAGAAATGTTTTCATCTTATGTGGACATTTTCTATCTGAATTTGCTGAGTTTTGTGATTTATGAGCTTAGAGTTTGGAAACGTCATAAGAAAACCACGTGAAAAATTTGGGGTGCAGACTGAATGTATACAAGTGTTTATGCAGCCTCTAATTAATTATGTAGCTGAAATAAAGCCAAATAAAATATATAGCTATGGAGATACTTAAAATTTTTAAATTGTGGTCCTGTCTCTCATATGTTTTTAAGCACAGAATACTATGAATCCAATAGATCTTCACCAATCAGTTTTAAGCAGCTCATTACTCATTTTTAAAGGGAAGATTATAAGATACCTGCTTAATGCTCTGTCACATCATAGTTCACAATGAGAAAAGGAAGTGGTGAAAGGGATTCAAATATTTCCAGTCTGTATGGGTGTTGTTTTTTACTCTTCTTGCCTTTGAGGGAAAGCCTGCTTAAGTGGCTAGTAGCAGTGAATTAGTGTTTCCTGCACTAGTTAATTAAAGCCACCTTTGTTCTCTATCTGTATTTTGGGCTTCAAGTTGCACAGACCTTGCTGCAGAACCCTGACCAACGTTCATTAATCATTGTCTCTCTTGAATACTAATACTCTCTCTAATTGAGAGTACTGTAATAATTTTATTTTGCAGACAGTTTCCTGCCTGATAGGCTGCACGTACACACAAGAAAATCTGAGGTCTGGAACATTTTCATTACTCAATGAAAACATATGTGGTGCAGGCTGGTAATTCCACCTCTCATGAAAAGTATTATAATTTTATTTTGCAGGCCAGAATTCTCTGTGTCTGCTAAGCCCCGCATAATTATCTAGTTTGTGACATCCAGGCATAAGAAGAGGATCAGAACTGGAAAACAAAACGATGGCAATGAACTCAGCAGAGTTCCAACAAAGAGGGACTTCCTCAGAAGAAAAATATACTAACACACAAAAAAAAGGCAGAAAATGGGGTCCAAGGCATATGTCAAGAACAGACCATCTCAGAATAGTGTGTTTTTCTTCCACCCACAGAACAGATTTTTAAGGAATTCATAGGGAATTGGAATCTTATCCAAGAAAACAAATGTCATCTGTGGTTTAGTAGATGTAGATATTGATGCTGGTGGTGATTCATTTGTTTAAAAGGACAATATGGAAATCATTTAGCAGTCTGCATAAATGGTGTCAGAAATAATGATCTGAAATAGCTGTATTCAGGAGTGAAAAATTAATTCTTGTACAAACTGGCTATAAGGTTATTAGATTTCCTGGTAGTAATCTTATGGAAGGCAAAGACCCTTTAATCACAAGACTGTGTTCATACTATCGTTTTGTTTCATCTCACTTAGTGTCTATGTGTTAGCAGCTTCTGGAAAGACGTTATGACATCTTGTTGTCACTCAGTAACATCCTTCAAAGATCATTGGGCATGATGTTGTATTTTATGAAAAATACAGAAAGTCTGATCTGATTTATTGTAATTTCAGTTCTGCTGACAGCAATAATGGCTACTGAGAAGAAAATCCTGATGGTGATATAGTGAAAGTGAAATTATTATTTTATAATCCACAAAGTGGATCAATAATTTCTACTGAAACGCACTTATGATTGAGAAGAAAAGTTTCAAACATAGGAGACTGAATACTGGTATAGAAGAGAATTACTTGCTTATAGAAAAATTCGATGCTACATTTCATAAAGTTATTCAATGACAAGCAATTATATGAAGATTTTGCCATTTGGTTTTTTTTAACTAAGTTTTACCACACATGTGGAATTCCAACCCTGAATTGTGGTTGCACTAACAAAATAAGAGTAAGAAAAATTACAAAGTGTTACAAATAGCAAAGAGGGAGCACAGAATACACAACTTAAACAACCTTGATTATTGGCTTAACTAAAAATATAGCAACATGGAAAATGACAGAAATAAGAAACTGTGTAATAGAAGGAGAAAATAACACAAATTGTTGATCAGGATAGAAATTACCAGGATAACTCTATCATAGGTAATAAGTAGGGGTGTAAATCAGCAAAATGAGGATCTATGGTGAAAGAATAAACAGGAGAGAGCTGTTTGAAATAAATTACTGTGGTGATCAGAAAGAATTTGAAAGAGGGAAAAATGGGGAATAAAGAGGTAGCAAGATTTGTGGTCCCTCTCAAGATGTCTTATTCCTGATCAGTCTTCAGAAGAAGACAATATCAGGAATAGTGTGGCTAGCAGGACCAGAGAAGTGATTTTAACCCTTTACTTGGCACTGATGAGGCCACATCTCGAGTACTGGGTTGAGTTTTGAGCCCCTCACCATAAGAAGGCCATTGAGACACTAGAGTATGTGCAGCAAAGAGCAACCAAGCTGGTGAAAGGTCTAGAGCACATGTCTTATGAGAAGCGGCTGAGGGACCTGGGGTGGTTTAGCCTAGAGAAAAGAAGGCTCAGGGGAGACCTTATTGCTCTCTACAACTACCTGAAAGGAGGTTGTAGCAAGGCGGGTGTTGGTCTGTTCTCCTAAGTAACAAGAGATACGACAAGCAGAAACAACTTAGGTTGCACTGAGGCAGATTTAGATTGGATATTAAGAAGAATGTATTTACTGAAATCATTGTCAGGCATTGGAACAGGCTGCCCAGGGAAGTGATGGAGTCCCCATCCCTGGAGGTATTTAAAAGATGTGTAGATGTAGTGTTTAGAGATATGGTTTAGCTGGGGACTTGTCAGTGTTAGGTTAATGGTTGGACTCAATGATCTTAAAGGTCTTTCCCAATCTAGGCAATTCTGTGATTCTGTGAATAATCCTGTACCTGTCACCATGCCTCAGTCTGAATAGCTTCTGCAGTTAGGGGGCTCCTGTAGGGTTTGGGAGGCTTGGAAATACCTAACGGGACTGATGGAGCATCCTGACTCTTTAACACCATATGCAGTCTAGAATCATTACTATACTCTATCGGTACTTTCCGCTTTTCTAAAAAGCCTGAAGATTTTCAGCCTCCATTTTCTTAATCTTGCATGAATGTCCTTAATAGTGAGCATAAAGGGTTTTGTCTCACTTGTTCATCTGCTGCAAGACTGGGAAGTACCTAAACAAGCAGAAATGTCCAATTTTTGGTCATTATTGTTATCGCTGAGTTGTGTTGCAGAGGAATAGCTATACCTAAAGAACATGAACTGAAGCTGCAAGTTTTTTGAGACCATACTATTTTTTGCAAGGAATATATTGATTCACAGAAAGAAAACAAAAAACCCACATAGTTTTTCTGAGAAATATGCTCACAGCTACTTCACCATGAAGGAAACTTGTAGAACACAGTGCTACATTTATGTATTTTCATTATTTCCTTTTTCTCAACATGGTCCAGTGAAAAAAACAATGGTGAAAAAAACATGCCATGCCATTTCTACTGAGAACTGTCTTCCAGGAAAAAATGAAAGGTGCAGTTTAAAGGCCTGTGGTGTTCATCTCATTCCCTTTGTCTCACTGACCCTCTCTTTAACAGCCTGTGATTTGAGGGTATGCACACAATCTACCACCTTTACCTAGTAGCTCCAAGTCTACTGGACAGACTGGATTTAACTCTCCAGTCAGTTGGAGAGCAGTCAGCAGGAGAATGGAACTTGTTGAATTGCTTCAAGCCACAGACCTGCCACCTCCACCTCTGTTAGGGGCTTTCCTGGCTGCTTAAAGTAAGTAGCGAGTAGCAAGTGAGTAGTGAGTACTAAGTCTTTCTTTGCTTCCATTTCTTTCCTGTGAACTAGGAACAACACACACTTCCTAAATTTCTGTATCCTTATTTCAGGCTTTGCTTAGGGAAGCAGCAGCCTTTTTGGATGTATCATCTGGACCTGAAATAGTGTCTGGGTCAGGTCTGCTGTAGCAATGAAAAATAATTCTTCAGATCTTCAGACTGTCTCCCAGTGCATGGTGATTTTAGCCACAATGCATTGTAGTTAAGCAACACAGGGCTTTCCTCTGTGAAATCTTGATTTGTTGAATTCATAGATAGCTATTGATGAGGTAAAGCATGTTTAAATGATAAAACTAATTTCAGAGAGGTCACACACAGTCTTTGTAAATATATATAGTACCTCTCTGAGTAACTTACCAGCTTGTTTTTCTTCAAAATTGCATCAATCCTAGGGTGTTCACAACCGGATCATTTTGGCACCATTCTGTCTGTAAAAGAACAGACAACTTTTGCTTACTTTAGTTGTTTTATGACACTAGGTGTATTGACTGAGTTGAGAAAGTTCATTCACATTTAAATTACTAATTTTTCACATAAAGTGACTTTATGTGTATTTTAATGAAGGCTTTTTTTCTGTAAAAACTATGTGGTCTACTTCCAGTCTTGTCAGACAAAACAGTTTCTGCTTTAAAAGAAAGGAACTGTAGTAAATGTTACTTCTACTAAATCAATAACAACAGCAGTTGAAGCACATGCAGTAATAGGAAATAATGTCCCAATTTAGTAGTGAAATAACGGTCTTTCAGAAATGGATGGGTGCATTTGTATAGCTGTAGTAAAACAAAGGCATAGAACAAAAGAGAAAGCCAAGCAGAAAAGAAGTTGCTATAAAATGAGGAGGTACTTTCATGAGAAGAAAAAAAAAAAGTCTTATCATGAGAATACGAATTGTCTATGAGTTGTTTATATTCTCCAGTAGACATTATGTTTGTTCTACAATGGCTGATGAAAGTTATAGTAGAGATATAAGAATAAGAAAAAAAAAAAAAGTTATATATTTAATTTAAGGTAAACACTATGGAACATTTTGGTATCATTAATGTGACCAATGAATGGAAAAGATGGCGAATTTTTTCCTTGTTATTTTGTCTCTAAATACCTCACTCCATAAACCCCTGATGAAAACTTGGAATTAAGGTCTAGGGCTGCATTAAAGTTTTTATAAGATACCTATGTTGTTTGGTTCTGATAGATTGCTTCCTAATTAATAGTGTACAATACAGTATTGTTTTTTCAATGGCTACCTAATTCAAATCACAAGTAACCATCAACTTCTTTGTTTTTTTCATTAAGCAACTGCTTAATGATTCCTGCTTATAAAACAAGGGTGCCACAATCTTTCCCTGCCATATCAGGTCACTCTGCATCACAACACAGGAAGAGCTGTTGCTTATCTATTTTGTCTCAAGCCAGAAATAGTCTTGGTTTTAAAATGTATCATACATGCTTCCCCTCTCCAACTAATCTCTCATCCTTGCATTAAGAAATGGTCTTTTTCCACTTATATATATATATATATATATAAAACAATGAAAAAATGGAAACTCTTTTCTTCCCTCTGTTTTCATATTCCCCCGCCCCAGACATTAGCCATCTAAGTAGCACTAACAAGTAGCTGTATCCTTAATGTTAATTGGTGTCTTGTATCTTATCACTAACTTTAAATTTGTTCATATTTTACATTAGGGGACTTTTTCTGCTACCTTTGGATATATTCTACATGTGAACCTGTTTTTACAATTTTTCTTTTTAATTATCATAAATTTCATATTTGAGAAATAAGTGTGGAAAAACTAGATTTTCAGTAAAAGAATAACTAACTAGTCAAATATGATTAACCAAAGTAGTCTTCCAGTGACTAATCTGGGTTTGAAGAAATTAATTCTTACTGATACAATTTCATCAAATAACTTCTCAATACGATTTCTTTCCAAATTACTTGAGAAAGACTGGTATTATCCAAATGAATTATTTAATTTGTGAAGATATTTGAGCATCTGTGATTACAAGTGGATAAGGAAGTTTGCTTTTTTCTGCTTGCAGTTGGAAAAGTACGTTGTAGTGCTCTACACATGAACATAAGTGGTGACAACAGGTGATGAGCTGTTTTGTTAAGAAAGGTGGCCTTATTTCCCCTACATATAGATCTACTGTATCCTTGTTTCTGTAATTAAACTTCCATTTTAGAGAACTGTTATAAAATCATTTTTTCTTTAATGAAAGAGAGTAATTACCTTTGTGCCTCTAAGAGTATATTTGGATCACTAAGTGCCTGGATTGCTAAAGTTTCCATTTTTATTTTTATGAAAGTTGGAAGCACCACTAGCGGAGGGAGCTAACAGAAGCAGGATTTTGTGCAGCAGTTTTGGGTGTCTGTACTGGTATGTTTTAGGTAAGATGGTATTAGGAGAGGGGATGGTTGAAGGTATATGGGTTAGGGTTAAGAGGGCAGACCAACATAAGTGATGTGAGTTACTGTCAGAAACCTCCTAATCAAGAAATAGATGAGGCACTCTTCAGATAACTAAAAGAAGCATCCACCTCTCAGGCCTTTGGCCTCATTGGGATGGTTCTAGTCCCCCATGTCTGCTAGAGGGACAGCTCAACAGGGCAAAAGCAATCAAGGGGCTTTTGGAGTGCATTCATGATAACTTTCTAACAGAGATGATCAAGGAGCCATCAGAGAGATGCTCTGAAGGCTGTGATTCTTATAAATCAGGAAGAACTGGTCAGTGAACATTGGTGGCAGCCTTTAGCTGCAGTGACCATGACATGGTGGAATATAAGATCCTGAGAGGAAGAAGCAGGGCAAAAAGGAAAGCAGGATCACAGTTACAGTCTTCAGAGGAGGAAATTGCTTATAAGAATCCAATGGGAAACATCCCTGGAGTGAATAGTTGTCCAGTAGAGATTATTTGTTTCTCAATAATGATCTCCTCCAAGCTCAAGAACGGTCTATCTTTATTTTTGAGCTTGGAGAAATTTAGGAAATTAAGAAAAGGCAGCAGGAAGCCTGTGTGGATGAACAGGAATCTCCCGACAAAACTCAAACATAGAAAGTAGACATGCAAGAATTAGAAGCAGAGTAAGATGACCTAGGAGAAATATAGATATTACTGGAAGATGCAAGGAGGAAGATAAGAAAGACAAACTTCATTGGATTTGGACCATATAAGGAACATAAAAGGCAAGAAGAAAGGTTTCTGTGCATTTACAGCAAAAGAAAGACCAATGCAAAAGAAATTACTCACAGCCAACTAAGAGAGCTCTGCAGAAAAGATGTTGAGCTTCCTGGTGGACAGGAAGGTGAACATGAGCAAGTGAGATGCCTTTGCAGCAAAGATAGCCAACAGCCTTATGGACTGCATTAGGAAGAACTCTGCCAGCAGGAAGAGGGACGTGATCCTTTCCCTCTACTTAGCACTGATGAGACCACATCTGGAGTGCTGGATACAGTTCTAGGCTTTCAGTACAAAAACATGAACATATTGGAATTAGTCCAACAGTCACAAAGGTGGTGAAGGGACTACAGCATCTCTGTTATGAGGACAGGATGAGAAGTATGGAGAAAAGCCTGAAGAAGAGAAGGCTATGTCTATGAAAGATGAAATTAAAGAATTAGATAATAAAAAATTAGAAATGCTCACCTGAGTCCTACTATGAAGTAAAAAAGGTCACTTAAATGCTAAAATCCCTCAAAAGATATGGATGCACTCTCATCTAGTTGAGAAAATAAAATGGCTACTGATAAAAGGCAAGAATCTGAGATCTTACAAACTCTTGCCAGACCCTGGTTGGAATATAATATGAACATAAGGTTTTTTTCAAGCTTTTTAAATAAGTGTAAATTGATTAAAATTTTCTAATCTATCAAATATCAGGAATTCATTTTCATTTTATTAAGAGTGTGTTAGAGCTGGCTCTCTTTGAAAAAGCAGAGAAATTAACTGAGAACACAGGATTCGTTGATTCTGGAACTGATTATTACAGTGCATGAACTAATGATCAGTGACTAGTGCTAGAATTAATTAATATGGCTTTTGATAAAGTTTCTGCATCATGTTATCATATTACTATGACTCTAAAACATAATTAATTTTTGTAAAAGTGGTATTGCTGGAAAGATTCTCTCCCCATACAAATCATCATAGCCTCTGTGGAGTGAATTTGTAAATAACAGCTGAATATCTCACTGTGGTTTTGTATTAAATGTGTGTAGAAGAGCTTTAAAGGCCACTGTTTTATAAACATGTAGATATTACTTTTGTCTCATTAACAAAATGTAGACTGAAGATATCATTCTTCAAATCACTGAAAAATATTTCTAGTCATAACACATTATATGAGTTAGCTAGATCGACTTACTTTCCCGGGATGGAATGTTTTACATTTTACAAGGATGTGCATTTATTACTCATTCTATATGGATATGATCACTTCTGGCAGTATTAATTCACAGATCCACACCTTAGGGAACATTGAATCACATTTTTTCAACTAAATGAATAGAATTCACACACTGATATTTGTACCAGATTCCTGAAGCATATTATCCCATCAGTGATCCATAGACCATAAATATTTCAGATGTCTGCAAGCATGGGTGATTTGAAGCAACTGAGCATGAGAAACCTTGAAACTGCAGCCTCTCAAACTCTAATGAGCAACATATCCTTTGAGTTAATTCTTATCACTTTGTAAACGACTTCCTTTCCAAATGAGCCTACTCTGAATTTCTAAGTCTCAGACCTGTATTCTTAGGTGCTGTGAACAGTATCAGAGAACAATTTTGCAAATAATTGTAAATTATTTGTACACCTCATATGGCTCTTCTGATTTTCAAGACAAAGGGCAAAGGTCCAGATGTTGGTGGTAGCATACAATCTCAATTGTTTCATTTATTTATTTATTTAATCTAGGGGGTTTTTTAAGCAGCGTAAGGTAATACATAATTTATTAAAACATGGAGGAGGTGTTTGTAAGCTATGATTCTATCTGTGCTTTGCTGCTTAACTTCTTTAAGAAACTATGTAGGGGACTGAAACTCTTATGAAATTTAATAAGACATTTTAGATGACTGCTGTGATTGTTTTTATGATATTGTTCCTATATGACCAGACACTTTTGCGTATTGAACAATTACAGGACAAAAGCACTGAAACAAGAACAAATCTCAAGGCACTTCTTAGGCACTCAGGATTTAGAATTAATTAAATCTGAAAATACATATACTTTTCTTTATACTAAATGCAAGGGAATGAATTAGTTGAAATTACAACCATATCAAAAAACACCAGCTCAGGTAAGAGTAAGCCAGGTTTACTGGCCTATGAAAGAAGATAACATAAATACAGGCTTTTTTGGTTATAATGCATTCCTACTAAATTGGTTAAAATACTTCGTCACACCACCAGGCAAATAACATGCATTTATCAAGCACATCAGTACTATTTGGCCTTGATAGCCTGCAATGCTAACATGCATTACATTTCCATGTGTTCCCGGTTTGAAGGACAGGTGTCTCCCAGAGAAGGCATTCCCATTCCTCCCTTGGAATGGGAAATGTAAACCCCTTCCCTCTGAATTATTGTAATTTTGAAATCAAGGGGCTCTCAGGCAAAGATATGGGAATAGGAATAACAGTTCTTTACTAGTATATATGCTAAAGCAAACGAAGAACAACTAAATATAATATTAACGGCAAAGCAGAATCAGAAAAACCTGGTCCCAGCCCTCTGGCCTGAGGCGCTTTCCCTTCGGTGTAGTGATGGCCACAGACGGCAGGGGGCGCTGGTGGTTCCCGGCGGGCAGGGCAGGCGCGGTGATGCCCCCGCGG
>JAVFHW010068228.1:0-10380 GCA_032159205.1 Eurystomus glaucurus suahelicus
ATGGGTGCAGCTGCATAATTAACTGCTTTCTGTGATAAAAATGTCTTCGATTTTGATTTCGCTGCAAGCATTATCTCTCTCCCAGACAGTAGCTGGGGAAAGGAAGATTGAACGACTTCTTCTGACTTGCAGGTGTGTGCAGTCTGCCTGGCGCAAGCGTGCAGGGAGCGTGTCGCCACGGGCAGCACGTCAGGAGCACGAGAGGCTGAAAGTATGGAGCTCTGCGCTAGGATGAGCCCCATAACCTCCACAGCTCGGTACAGCCATGGGAGGAACACAGAGCTGAGTGGTCGGAAGAGAAAATAAGTAGCCAAGGTAAAGACACAAATGGTAGGACCCAGCTGCAAAGTCTATACATGCTATCACAGTACTGAAGCCAAGGCCCCGCAAACAGTATGGCATGTTTGCAAAGCCCCTGCTGGAGGTCCAGAGTAGATACCCTTCATGTCTTGTCCTAGCAAAGCTGTGGATGTTGCCTGCAGTGACCCCACACACTCACGTACACAGATGTTCTGTTTCGGTTTCCACATTCCAGCAATAACCCAGTACGTCCAAGGATATGCTTCTGCTAGTAACAGATGACATCCCTGAAGGAACGTCCCCTCTGTTGGTGAGTTTTGTCCCCTCCTTTCACAGAGACATGACTGTGACTGTGGGAAAGGAACAAACTTCCATACTGCAGACTAGCCTGTTAATTGTATAAAGGTTACCTGCTTTCTGCTGAGCTGCCACCACAAACCTGAGCATGCAGCAGTGTGTCGGGGGCAACCTGAGCCAGGACGTTTTTTCAGGGTCACAAGGGAATCAAAGAATGGTTTGGGTTAGAAGGGACCTTAAAGATCGTCTAGTTCTAACCCCCCTGCTGTGGGCAGGAGCACCTTTGAGATGCCCCATCCAGCCTGACCTTGAATACTTCCAGTGATGGGGCATCCACAGTTTCTCTGGACAACCTGTTCCAGTGCCTGACCACCCTCACAGTGAAGAATTTCTTCCTAATAGCTAAACTAAACCTACCCTCTTCCAGTTTAACAAAATTACTCCTTTTCCTATCACTACAAGCTCTTGTAAAAAGTCCCTCTCCAGCTTTCTTGTAGGCCCTCTTCAGATACTAGAAGGCTGCAATAAGGTCTCTCCAAACCCTCCTGTTCTCCAGGCTGAACAACCCCAACTATCTCAGCCTGTCCTCACAGGGGTGGTGCTCCAGCCCCTTGGTCATATTTGTGGCCCTCTGGAGCTGCTCAAGCAGATCCATATCTTTCTTGTGCTGAGGACTTGCTGAGGACTTCAGAGCTGGACGCAGTACTCCAGGTAGAGTCTCATGAGAGCAGAGTAGACGAACAGAATCACCTCCCTTGACCTGCCAGCCACGCTTCTTTTAAAGCAGCCCAGGATGCCATTGGCCTTCTGGGCTGTGAGCTCATACTCACTTTTTCATTCACCAACACCTACAAGTCCTTCTCTGCTGCTCTCAACAGAGAAGGAGCTCTTCCTTCTACCTTGTCTGCTTGCTTAGATGTGATGATTCCTGGGTGGTGATTGTTGGACATTTGTCAGATGCTGGTACCACCTCTGAAATGCTGAGGGATTTACTCCTCCAAAGTTCCCGTTTGTTGACAGCTTTCAGAGAGAAACCCTGCTGCTTGTGCTTAGCTGCCTGGAGGAAAGGTCTACGTGTGGACAGGGTTTTGACTCCTCCTGCTCTAGAGCGGGGGTGGGCCATCTGGTACATATTGCACAATGTAAATAGCTTGGTCGGCTTGTGCTGCCAAGCCGTTGCAGTAGAAAATCTCGGTGGTGGCAAAGTCCTGAGAGCTGTAGGGCTGCAGAAAGCAACCTTCCTTTCTATATCAACTTGGAACTGCTGGAAATGATCCATCTGCAGGGGTGGTCCCCTTCAACATTCAGCAAATATTTAAAGTAGGGACTCAGATTATTAACTTATAAGGCTTTTTTTTTTTTTTTTGCTAAGGCTTCTTTTTTTCTTGTGTGATTATTTTTTTCTTCATGGTTCTGCAGTTCAAGATTGCAGTCGTCTTCTTTTGCTTGCTCCCTTTTTTTTCTGTCCAGCTTTGCCACACAGACTAAGACTTCCAGACTGGTGGTTTTGTAATCACTGGCATCTGAGGTCCAAAACTGTTCCCTTCATCTGAGTTGTCTCCTTGATTCTGACACTACCTAATCCCTTATTACTCATTACCTGTCATTAAATAGCTGTTGGTGATGGATGAAGTGGTCCAGGACTAAGCACCCATCAGTTTACAGCATTTGTTTGCACCAGAGCCCATCTGTCCAGTTAGTCAGTTCCATCTGGAGTTTGAATAGTTGTCCAGAGGTTTTGGTTGTCCAGAGAAATTGTAGCTTGAAGCAGAGTTCAGGCAGTTTATTTTTGAAGTGATGCAAACTAGTATTAAGTAACTATAAAGATTAAAAGGGGGGAAAATGTAATGTCTTAAATGCTTTAAAAATATTCCTGTAAGTGATCTCAGCTTTAGCTGTGACGCAAATCAGTCTCTGGTCTGAGATCCATCCACGTGGTATCCTTTTCCTGCCATCTTTGATTCTTACTTTTTAAAATAAAGTGGGATTTTAAAATAAAGTGGGATTTTTCTTATTTTCTTTGTTCTTCTGCATTTTTTCTGCAGCAGCTGCTAATGCCTGCCCTCTTGATGCTAACTGCTCTTGTTTGTCTGGTTTGGCCCTTAAAATAGTAAAACACTGAAGGAAAAATTCTTGTCTTTGGTGCTGATGGTGTTTGTAAGAGCACCTGCCCAACAGTTGCATTCATGGCGGTTGTTCCGCCATGGAACATGCCGCCATGGAGCTACTGGAGCTCAGCAGGGATGCCCAGCTGGGAACTAACAGAAGCCAGCTGGAGCATACATCAAATTGCCTGTTTTGTTGGTTTTTGCCACCTCAGCCTGAGAGTCTTGGAGGAGAAAGAAGAGATGAGGTAGCAAGTAAGAAAATCGGGTTCTGGTGACTAAAGAGGCATTTTTCATTTAAAATAATCTTAGGAGAGTAATTAGTCTTTTGGCTGTCATTATTAAAGAAATCTAAGTATGGCTGGGTTTTGCTCTTTGCTTCCACCTATGTCTATGATTGCTGTCAACCAAGTCCAGCACGTCTCGTGTATGTCCTAATGTATACCACTTATCAGAAGAGGGGCAACCTCCAATCTCTTTTAAGGCAAGTATCTGACACTAGATACCTCGGTAGTTCGCAGGATGTCCGTAATTGTCGCTCAGTTGACTCCATTCCTTTTTGCAACTGCTCTGCTTGTTCCCTATATTCAGCAGGGGCAGTAGATTTTAAGACATATGACAAGCTCTTGCTGAATGTTCAACTAAGATGACATTTGTTTGCTTTTGTAAGAAGGATTCCCAGTTGCTGAACCTGACGTAACTGCTCAGATGGACCAAGAGGAAGAACAAGATCATGAGGCCTTGGAGGAGGCATACATGGGTGAGGAATGTGAGATAAGTTTATAAACACAGAGCAAGCAAAACGCTATTTGAACTGCCTCAGTGTTATTTAAACCACTTTTTTTCATGCAGCTCATCTCGAGACCTGCTCTTTTCCCCTCAGGGCACACAGGCAGCCTGCCTTTGTCAGCCTGCTGTTAAGAGTATGTATAAAAAGACAGAAGATTAAGAAGACAAAATGTGAAGATTTCTTGGAGGCAAGGAGACACCTGTGGCATTGCCCTTGGTTCTGCTGTTCATGGGCACATCTGCCCTGGGTCGCATGACGAGGCTATACAGCTTCTCCTGCAGCTAGGTTTCCACTTGCTCCCAGTCTTCCCTTTACCGCTTCTCCTACACAGTGCAGACCAGGCTCCCTAGGATAACAGCTTGCCCATTCTCTGTTGTGCCGCTTCCCGGCGAGAATCATAGAGTTGTACTTTTTTTCCAGGTGGTGAGCTAGGTCTTCTTCCAGATCACCTTGCAAGCGCAGATCTGCAGGACATGTTGGCAGTGGGGTGCAGAGGAGGAGAGGAACAGTTTGGGGACAGCCATGGAATGCAGCACTGTTCCTCAGAGGCTCAGCAAGGTGGCTGTGAGGAGGAAGAGGAGGCTATGCTGCCTTGCTCTGGTATCAGCCTGGTGAAAAGACAGGACAGAATGGTGGTGGCAGCCTCACGGCGGGTCCCTCGTGCAGAGCGCCCCACCATCTGCTCTGAGTGCGGCAAGGGCTTCAGTCGAAGCATCCACCTCATCCAGCACCAGCGAATGCACACTGGAGAGCGCCCGTTCCTGTGCGGGGAGTGTGGCAAGGGCTTCAGCCAGAGCTCCCATCTCATCCAGCACCGGCGCGTCCACACAGGCCAGAAACCATACACCTGTGCTGAGTGTGGGAAGAGCTTCAGCCAGAGCTCCAATCTCCTCAAGCACCAGCGCATCCACACTGGGCTCAAACCCTATGTGTGCAGCGAGTGCGGGAAGATCTTCAGCGACAGCTCCACCTGCATCAAACACCAGCGTATGCACACGGGCGAGCGGCCCTACAAGTGCGCAGCCTGCGGGAAAAGCTTCAGCCAACACTCCCACCTCCTTCAGCACCAGCGAGCCCATGACGGCATTCGGCCTTACGCCTGTGGGCAGTGCGGGAAACGTTTTGGGCAGAGCTCTGACCTCATTAACCACACTCGTACACACACTGGTGAAAAGCCTTACAAATGCAGCCAGTGCGGCCGGGGCTTCAGTGGCAACTCCAACCTCATCAAGCACACCCGCATCCACACCGGGGAGCAGCCGTACCACTGTGGCCAGTGTGGGGAAAGCTTTCGGTTCCAGCCCCAGCTGGTGCGCCACCAGAAGCACCATACAGGATAGTTGGTGGAGAGAAGGCCATGTTGACCATAGGCAGCTACATGGTTTTGGGAAGACACACAGCTGCTCCCTGGACAACTCATACTGGCCATGAATTTTGAGGGAGGGAGCCCTCAGAGCCTGTTCTTCTGGGTAAATCTGTTTGTGAGTACTACCCAGATACTTGAGCAAAAAGGGAGGCTGCTGCTGAATTAACTGGTGCATGTTCACTGTTGTGTGGTGGTTCCTCTGAGCCCCACTTTTGGGGATGGGGAAGAGAAAGGTGCTTATACGGCATGGTACGTTAAAGGCCAGAGAGGAGAACATGGAGACGTTCCAAGGATCAGTGCCTTTTTTTGTTATTTCTGGTGGCGAGTGATTTTTATCCAAGTAAAAAACAGCTAAAACCTGTACCGGTTTCCTGTACAAGCTGCCTGAGCTTTCCCTCATGGTAGGGCCACAGCCTGGGATGGTCACTCCCCTTAGAATCCACATCTCCCCCTTGTTCTTGCTTTCAGGTGGTATTAGCATCTATTTATGTTACAACCCTACAACATTGCGCTGGGTGCCTCTGTGTACACGTCGGGGGCCCAGCTGATGCGCTGTTGGAGCCACATGTATGGAACAACGTTTTTTCTGGGTTGTATGGTTGTTGACAGTCCAACAGATTACGCTGCTGACAGCTTAGTCCTCAGCAGCAATTAAGTAAATTAACAGAGAGAGGTATTTCTCTCAGAGAAATATCTGAGAGAGGTATTTCTCTCAGATTCTTGTTTAGGTGCTTTTGTGGGTAGCACTTTATGAATGTTTTTATAAGGCTTTTTAAAGTATTTAGGATTACTTTTTAAATTGTGATCTTCTAATTGTCAGCTGATGAACAGAAAAAGGATGGTCTTTGAAAAATAAGCTATGTCAGACTTCGATTTTATATTAAATATTAAATGTTAAATGTTTTTTCTGACAAAACTTTTTAACTCAAATGCTGTGATTGTGAGTAGTTAATTATTACAAAGCAGTTATTATGACACTGATTTCTAGAATTTCTGTGATATTTTTGCAAGTGGTTTTGACATCTTTAATAATGACTTTCTAAGGAATATGGGGGAGACACGATTCTGAGAAAGCAGAAGGAACTGACCTCTGAAAAGATCTTCTTCACTTTGAGGAGCAGAATACTACCACTGGGAGTCTGTCCTTAAAAGCAATTCTAGCTCAGGCGACTGCTTGGTATGGGGGAGGAGAGAACTGGCAGTAATAACAAAGATGTTAATATCTCTAGCAGGGAAGAACTCCCTGTAATGAAGATGGCAGTGGGTACTAAATGCCTGTTCCACCCACGAAGCTAAACAGGGAAAGAAAGCACAGTGTGCTTTAGGCAAGAAAATGAAGCGATCAAATCTGTTGTGTTGTAGAATTTTTATTTTCAGCACTGCATACAGGCCTCATGAGCTTGCACATGGAGCAGAGCTTCCAAATAGGGGTATCACTAAGGGCAAAGAGAACACCCAGCCTGAACAGAAGGAATGTGACTGGAATTACTGGCTGAGTAATGCGGATACACCCTTACCTCCCTTAGTCACCAGTTGCTATCACAGAGGGCATAGCTTCGTGCTCCATTGGCAGTGGATCTGGTTTAAGTCATTTGGTCTCACTGTACTCCCACCTCCTCCCCTAGAGTCTGAATGCTGTGCTGAGTAACTGTTCACATGGCTGTGCCCTAATTCCGCAAGATGATCCACGTTTTTTAAATGACAGACTTTGGAGAGCTCATTTTAAACTGCATGAGTCCAATCTAGACCACAGCCTCACAAGCAGCAGGGTACATACCAGTGAGAAGCTTGGTGTTGGAGGAGAACAGACAGGCCAAACAGGAAATAAATAACATGGCCAGTATTGCTGTTAGTTCCCAAGAAATACATCATTTAAGATATTTGTTACTCTTCTTCCTTTTTTTTTTTTTAATGTTTCTAGGGAGGACTAGATCTAGAAAAAAGCCTGACACATTGCCTTTGTTGTTTCTGCATTCCCCCGTTTGCCACAATGCAACAGAAACTCCAATTCATTTCTGTGGTGCCCTTGCTGCATATACTGTTACCAAAATATGTATTTATTCTGAATGGCAGCTCTCCCCCATAAACTGGCTGAAAACATGTCTCTTGCCTCCGAGTTGGACTATCAGCCTACCATGGACGTTTGTGGAAGAAGCAAAGCAAGGCAATGAACAGGACAGTTACACCTAGACAGTAAAAGGTGCCAGGGGCACAGAAGCCAAGTTGTGTTAGGTGAACTCCTTGGCACTCTCTTGCTCTAACACTGCTTCTGTTTGTTTTTTACACTAGGCACATGGAGAACCTGTTGATGGGCATTATCTGCACACAATGAGTCTTCATATGGACACTGCTTCTGGGCAGTGCCCGCCCCTGTGCCGTCACTGTTCACTCTTGCCATGACAAGCCAGGGCACTTCACGCTCTCTGTTCCATTGTTACAAACTCCCTTGTTCAAAGCCCACACACTGCATACAATTCAGCTTAATATATGGTTCCCCTACCCAGGGGCAGGAGGACATGGGAAGAGCTAAGAAACAATGTCTGAGGACATTTTCTGTCCTACACCTTTTGTATTCTTTCTTAATCATGCACAGAGGTACAGGAAGAATGGGCAGTGGGCCATTTTGGGACCAGCCTCTTTCCAGGAAAGGCAACAAAAAATGCTGAGAGGCCTTGCCTGTAGCTCTGCTGCATGATTTCTCAGAAATCTGGCTTTCATGTTTCAAAAATGCCAGGTTCCCATCTAACTAGACATGGCCCAGACCAGATGTTTTTTTTGGTACCCCTAGTCTCCTAGACATGTAGCTCTCACATGGTACCCTGGTGGTACATTGTTCAACTGGTGGTCCTTTGGGAGCAATTGCAGTTACTGAATGGGGACTATTGCAAGCAATGTTGCTCCAGAATATAGCATAGTATGCAGTACACCAATACATTATGCAGAACAGATAATTGGAAACTGAGCACCCAGGTTCAGTCCCTGGAGCTATATTACACCCTGGTGTAGATATAACCTCAGGGTACTAATCAGCTGAGTAAGATTATCAATTCTCATGCAGCGTGCCTGTGTTGTCACTTGATGTGTTGAAGCACGCTAGCATGTTCCCCTTCGCTTTGCTCCTCTGCTGCAATTTAGTGCTTATCTGCAGGCAGCTGTTTTCTTTTTCTCCTTCAGGCTCTCACGTCACAAGCACCAGTGTCCCCCCTCATTAGCTTAAACAGTTTGTCCAGTATTTCGACCATTAATCATAACAAGTTTAATCACAAGAGCAGTGTAGCTGAGGTGTTCAAACAGGAAATTGGTCAAGCTTAGCTGCAAGAGCTGCTTCTTAATTGAGTTGCCTGCGAGTAATGTTGAGCTTTTCACAGAAGTGCATGGATCTCAGTTCTCCCCAGCAATACTTGGGATGCTACTCGCACTCTTCCTTTCAAAGATCTTTGCAGGAGTACAAAACTGTGCTACTGCTCTTCAAACACATTTTGAAATGTGTTCCTTCCAGGCTGCACATGCTCAAGTGTCGAACTTTTAAACTTGCAATTAATTTGAAACTCTCTAAAACCCCTTGTTGGGAGCTCTGTAACTCCAGACTCATTGATACAATGAGGGAAGCTGGGACACTTAGGAAGTATTTCTGCTACAACGTGGCATCTTTGCTTAATTAATAAGTGTCTCTCATCAGGATGACAGGCTGTCCATGGAGACCTCTTGATTACAAAGCTTTGCTGCAGTAACTTTCCTTTTACAACTGTTCACAAGAACCAGCCTAAGTTGCTTCTTACTGAAGCTGGGGACTGAAATTTTCCACTCAGGCACCATACTGGCCTGAACAGAAGGCCGCCTCAGATCTCTCATCTCAGAAGTGAAGACAAAAATTACTATATATAAATATATATTTCTGTTTTTTTTTAAAACAAAACCAAACCAAAACCAACAAATAAACCACGTTTCACTCCCCCGGTACAACTTAAAACATACCTTAGGCTCTGAGTCTGCTACCCACACACGTTCTGTCACTCTGGTCGTCAGGTGAAGGTCTATTTGTGCACAGGACCAAGTGTTCTCTTGGTCTTGGCAGCTCAGTTCAGCAAAGATGCAGGTTCCAAGTTGCATCAGTTGGCTGCGGCTGCCGGGGGTGCACAGTGCACTCTCTGTAAACTGGCTGCATTGGGATGTTTTTGCTTATCTGAGTAGTTTTACTTTCTCAGAAAGCCTGAGCACTTGACTATGCTGATAGTTTCAGCTCAAGGTGCTGGGGCTCTGAGTGCTAAAATAAAATGTTCCTGGTACCAGGCCCACACATCCTTTCTGCACACACTTAGTAATAGAAGCCAAGTCCACGCGTAAAGATTTGTAGGACCTGCATTTTAGGCAGTATCCTTCAAATCCTGCAGGCCTATCCTTCAAAGTCTAAGATTGTCAAAAACTCAAAAGAGAAATCCAGAAAGAGCTAACATAAGTGAGGTTATCTTCATTTTAGTAACCTCACCCTTCTTGCAGAATCTTATAGATCTGAAGATGAGAGAGGGGGTCCAGTTCCCCTTGTCAGAGATCCGAACAGGGGGCTGCTCCCTAAGGGGAGCCTACAGCCAGCAGTAGCAAGTCATACTGGGCTACACCCTCCTCAGCAGGGCACAATCCTGCAGTGCCACCAGCCCCCTGGCAGTTCTCTTTTGGCTGACTTGCTTTAACCAGTACTTATTCCTACATCCTCCAGTCAGAGGTCCATTTGCATGGACCACAAGTGTCTCTTCTGTGACTGTACATAAATTTAGTGACGACAAATAGACGCGGTGGTCCTTAGGTAGGACGTGGCAATGTATCTCTAAGAGGTAAAGCTTTTAGCTTTTTATGCCACAATGTTACCTAATCTGCACCATACTGGATGTTAAAGTCCTTGCCAAAATTTTCAGTTCCAAGGTGAGCAGGACTGAGGCCTGTAGAAACACACATTGTGGCTCTGCCAGGAAGCAAGGAACTTTAAGAGACTAAACAAATTACTCATTTAGCAGGCTTGTGAGTGTAAAATGCATCCGTTTGGAGCTCAGACTCTCACTACCATGGAGTACCTATTCAGAGACAAGTGTGCAGAGCAATCTGTTGCTCAAAGAGAGTATGTAATAACTGGGACATGAAAATCACCATCACCTGCTCTAGAGGGACTGATGGCAACAAATTTGAGGTGTAACCAGAAAGGATTTCTATCACACAGTGAGGACTAACTGAAAGCACTTACACCTCCTGTAACAAGTGGTCCTGTGCCACTTTGGGTCATTTTTTTCAGGCTCATTTCTCTAATTCCAAAATGGCCCTGAATCATAAACCTGTACCTGCAGCCAAGAGCTCTGGACCAGCTGGATCTGGACACAGAAGAGCCTTACCTGTATGAGGGGTAAGCAGAAGTTACGGTGGGAGCTGTAGGGGCACCTCTGGCCTCTGCCTTGCTAGCATAAACATCTCCCCAACAAAAAGCAACTTCACACAGAGCTGGGTGACCTCTCAGTATTTCTGTTGACATGTCTTCC
>JAVFHW010068231.1:0-20016 GCA_032159205.1 Eurystomus glaucurus suahelicus
AGTGCCCGTGCTGTTGCTGTTACGATCGGGCAGCACGTTTTTCTGCGGTATTAGGCTTCCTCTGTGCTCCTGCATTTTTGTTTCAAAACAGCAGGCCGGTCTGCTGGACTCTCTGAGGGTGTGCCCGATAAGGAAAACAACACTTATCTGTGTTGTGCAACTGGAATACGGATTTAGCCTTGTAGATGAGCTCATCATTCTTTTAAATGAACTTTAGGATTATTTTTGTCACTTTCTTAGATTATCTATCGACCAAATAATCTTAATTTTCCAGTAATTAATTCCATGTGTTTCGGCTGTATTAGTGTAATTTGCTGTATTAAACTCTTGAATTTTTCATCTCGGGCATTATATGGAAATTGAGATTTTTAAGCAGATGTTTTTTTGTTCATGTTTTCTTGGTTTTGTCTTAAACCCAGCAGTTGCCAAATACATGCAAGCTCAGTGTGGTTGGCTGTTGCAATTGTAGTGCTTCAAACCCTTATCAAGGGACTGAAATACAAAGTAATACACAGACACTCTATGTAAATAATTCTTTTTTATTATATCTGAGATTTTCTCTGGGGAGCCCCCTGACTACTGGAGGATTATCGTAATGCTAGTAAAATAGAACCAAGATAAAACATACAGTTCCTTCCAGTGTATGCAAAGCTATTGTAAATGTTGTTGTTTTTTTTTTTTTTTCCAATGGAAATTCAGTGTTCTGGTTGAGCCATGCTATACATAAACAGTGTGAGGCCCTGGCTGGGATATTTCAGAATAACCATAGCATGCGGTGAAACACAGGCTGGTATTTTTAGTTTTATTAACATTCTATGCTGTATCTTAGGGAAACTGTTAAATGCCACTTGTATTTATGTATGCTCGTTAAAAGAATTTATGTTTTTCTTGTGTTTAGTTTTGTTAGTCATGTGGACTTCTAAATTCTTTAGAACTCTTTAAGGAAACTGATGGGGCAAGAGCAGTGAGGAGTGAAGATGTAGTGTAATACTTCTGCAAAGAGTTACATGTTGGCATTACATGCTAGGAAAGAAGTGGATGTGGCCTGGGAAGTGCCTCTCAATCTGAGAGCTGTTTCAGGTCTTAGGACTGTCTTTTTTGCTCAGTGTTAAGCACTGTGATGCTATGTATCCAGAAATTCTTGCAATAATAGTGGATTTCCAGATGCTGTTCCATGTTTCATAGAAACTTTTCATAATGGTTTTAGGGGCTTTTCACATATATTTGCTGGAGGTCAGTCTTTGTTTGGATAGGCCTTTCTCCCTCTTGCAGTGGAAGGCCGTCTGCCCTTGTGGGAAGGACTGCATGAGGCACCTGTTGTAGCCACAGGCTGTGTCTCATGAGTTCCAAACTTACAGCAAATGTCCAGGTTGTGTAGAGGGGCAGTGACCAGCCACCCAGCCTCCTAGGAACATTAGAATCACAAAACATTAGACTTTACTAGTTGCCGCGAAAACAGTGGTCTTCACCAGCTGTCCTGTGCTTGTGTAGCGAGGCTTTGCTTCTCTGAGAGTCGCACAACTGGGTTGTGTGTGGGCCAGGAGGGATTGTGAGAAAGATAATAGTGGCAAGTGGGCTGCTGGGTTATATAACCACACTCTGAAGCCTGCTGTGTTGTTGTGCCCAAATCCTGCCTGGCGTCTGCTCCGGGGGTGGAGTGCAAGCTGAATCGGGTGTCCTGGTGGGCTGCGTGCAGGTGGAGCGTTGCTGTTGTAAAATATGCTGGTTTGCTGCTCCCTGAAATGTGATTTTTGTATCTTGTTTCTTGTGGTGGACCTTCTAATGGCGTATCGCAATAGTGTTTGCTTCCTTTATGTTCCTGTGTTATACAGAGGCTTCTGAGGGGGGAGTTTTACTTCAGTTTAAGAAGTATGTGTGCAGGTAAGGTTGGCTGAAAAGCTAAAAGAGTGGCCACCTGTAAAAATAACCTTGAATAAAGAGGAGTGACTTAGTATTCTTAGTGTTCCCAATGCCAAAGCAGCTCACAAGCACGTACACCAGAAGACAGTAATACAGCTTGGGTAATGCTTTGATTTGCCTTTCTTGGAACCTGTTTTCAAGTTCCAAAAATAAAGGTTGAGTTTCAAGCTTAAAAAAAGAACCACGAAACCCCTAAATTTTACAGTACCTGTGGAAATAGAGAATAAGTTTCTATTAACTGTAAAGGAAAGGCTAATTCTTTCCACTATTGAAAACATTTTTCAAAGGTAAACCTTGAAGCTTTCTAGAGGAAGCAGAATCTTAGAAGGGCCTAATAATTCTGGTGTGTATTTTAAGAAGGATGCTAAAACCAGAGAGTCTTTACAAAGTAAAGAGCTTGAACAGATGTCTATTGTATGTGAGTTATGGTAGTTGTAGGCTATATGGACAGAGTGCATGGCTGCATTATGCTCATGGTTATGGCTTCTGAATTGGCTAGCAGCAGTAGTTTCTCACATTTGTGGACTAAATGTCTTGTTTTTGTTTGTAGATATGGCTCGTGGACAGCAGAAGATTCAGTCGCAGCAGAAAAATGCCAAAAAGCAAGCTGAGCAAAAAAAGAAGCAAGGACATGATCAGAAGGCTGCAGCCAAAGCTGCATTGATATATACCTGCACTGTCTGTAGGGTAAGAGGAACTGAAGACAATATTATTGTAGGGAGGTCTGTCTTCCAGCCTAGAGCAGAATTTTTAGAAGATTATGCAGTAGAAACTAAAATACTTCTTAGATGGCTGTCTAGCTTGTTGCTGTAAACAATTGCATCTGTTACATGACTTGCTTACAGGTTACTCAGCTGTGCTGATAATTAATATATCTGAGAAGTCATGTACAGGTCTGTTTTGAGTAGTTATCTTGCCTTTTGATTTGCGGGGGTCCGTATGTGCTGTTAGTGTGATGTATAAAATGCAAAAACAGTGTGACATCACTTCCTGTTTAATAGCCAAATGGAAACCTCTTCTCTTCGTGGTGGAATTGGCCTGTCTTAGAATCGCTGGTTGTCAGTGTTAATGTAGAGAGGAAAAGTGGCAATGCCAAAAGCTTTAGTGTAAGTTTGACGTGTAGTAACTTCTACTGGAATAAATTACTTGACAAGAGAACAGGAATGTGAGCACTAATCAGATTATACTTTCCTTCTGGCTGGTTTTCCTGAATGTGCTCATTTTGGAGGTAAAGGATAAACTTGGCATTTTCACTCAAATGGTCAGTCCCAGAATAGATTTGTCACTTTGAATGTCTTAAATAAGATTCCAGATTAAGGGCTGCTCAGTTGTAACCAGTCCCTCTCCTTGTGAAATCAGGCTGCAGCAGCAATCTCTTTGGCCAGTTGATGCCTGTGACTGTGTAGTAGCAATGGTCTGAGGTAGCTTGTGCCAAGTAGAGAGTCAGTCTATGCCACCTAACTTTTTGGCCTATTGATGAACAAAAGAAATAGCTTTAATAAAGATTTAATTCTGAAAGGGATAAATGTTTATCTTTTAGGTGTTGAAGAAGAAAATGGTAAGGGGGTAGATTTTCCACCAAACCAGCATGTGAAGTGTAAGATTTGCAGGGAGTTTTCTAGCAAGAATTAATACTGTTGATGAACATGTCAAAACAGTGCTTAAAAGCACCTCTCTGAAAATCTGAGGTTAAATACTCTCTCGTAATCATCTGCATCTAAATTAACGGTGCTTCTGTCACTAGAGCAGTGTCATTGAGAGGGGGAACAAGTTTTGTAGTGTTATTTAACTTGTACTGTGCATAAAGTTAAATGTCTCTCTTTAATCAGACACAAATGCCGGATCCCAAGACCTTCAAACAGCACTTTGAAAGCAAGCATCCTAAGACTCCACTTCCTCCAGAATTGGCTGATGTTCAGGCGTAAAGTTGTCTACAGGTCATTACCTTAATTTTTAAATGATTGTCTGAGAAAGGTGTGTTATGAACCAGTTTTTGTACCACCACCAACTGGGACTTCAGCCTTGCTTCATTTCCCTTAATATGGAAATTAACTATAGGTTAAAGTTATACCCTGAACTGTTACACGGGAGAAGCAAGCTAACGCTTACGTAGGTGAAATGGCTGTGACGCTTCACTGTGCGTGGAGGCTGTTCTAAGGGGGATTAATGTTATTTCACATGGTCATCCTTAGAGTTGTAGGAATACTTTATTATTTGCTTCTTGCTTTGAAATGTTAGTTTTGCTTTGAACAAAGTATAATAAATACAGTTTGTCTGTTGCTACAAAACATGTAATGGAAATAGTTGTTTAGTGTCTTTTCAACAATTGAGCCTTTTTGTTCCTGAAGCTATGCAAGTGAATGCAGATTTTTCTGTATTCAGATGTAAAACTTAACCTCTGTGTTAACTAAGAGATTTCCCAATAGCCAGTTGTTTGGCTGTAACTGAAAGTGGTGATAATAAAAGGCTGAAATGAGGTAAAAAGCAGTATTATGGTATTTCATTCACGCGAAGGTAAGCAGCTTTGTGTAACGGTTCAGCTTAACTGAGTTATTCTTGTTTTTTATAGGTGAAATCATGGCACCTATTGACTCTTCTACTGTCAGACCTTACATAACAAACCTGCAGCTGCTTTTCTAAAACTGTTGATCAGCAAAAATGAAGGGGCTACAGAAACATTCATATTTTTATGCTGTTCCCTCCTGGGCTTCATGCAAAGACAATTCTGTGTAAATGTACAGTTGTGCCCTATTTGGAAATCCTAAAAAAATCAGTCCATACTTGTTATAAAAAATTTTTTACAATTGTAATTATATTGATGTTCATATTGTGTAAAATAACTCATTTAATAAAGTAGTACTTTGATTTTACAATATCACAGATTAAATCCTTGTAGAAGTTCTGTTTCAACTTTCTGCATTATCTGCCTTATAAAATAATAAAAAAAGATAAAGTGGAATTCTCCCCATCCTGCCAAAACATAAGCAGTATTGTTCCACTGAAAGTAATGTACATTACAGAAAACTGATCTTAAAGCAAAAAGGGAAGCTGCTCGGACTTAACTGTTCAGTGTGCTGCCTGCCTCAGCCCATCACTAGTAGTCGGGTTGTTGGCTGAAGGCACAGCAGACTCCCTAGAAGCTGCGTGAGGCTTCCTTCTACATTTTTGTCCTGTGTATTGGAATCTAGTACTGCAAGCCATTTCGAAGGGGATTCCTTTACCGTGAGGGATCATGTTCCTCATGCGCTGGAGAGACTCTGGTTATGCTTGTTACCCTTTCTATTTGGTAGATGGATGTGGATGAGGAAGCTGAGAGGTGGCAGGACTGAATGCTTCTGGGTATGCTGCTTGAAAAATGCTCACAAGTACTAAGTTAAAGCAGCTCTGCTCTTGAAAAAATGATTTGAAAATATTTTTAATTATATTTTGAGGAGTTAACCACACGTGTTCTCCCTCAAACGTATCTGGTTATTTCAGTAGCAGCTCTTCAGGAAATATGCAAACTAGCCACCCATTAATAACCTTTCTTCACAACCATCTTAAAATAAGCCTGTTGGAAAAGAGCCAAAGTAACTAAAATAATACGGCTACTTTAAGAAATCAGATGTGATTAAAGTTGCATTGACAGGAGAAAGCTGGATAATAACTCTCTGGCCAAGAACATTTGAGCAGCTAAACATAATTACCCTTAAAGCGTTCTGGGCTCAGTTCTAATCCCAGATGTACAGCACAGAAGCAGTGGAGAAACATCAGAATTGTGCTGGAAGGTCTGCTATACAAAATCCCATCTTTGGCATTTGGAGGAGGCTTATTTAAGAGCTTTAGTTTTGACCTTGCAGTAAGAAGCAATACTAGAATTGCTGGGATTTACTGAGGTTACAACAGATGTGAAAGTTCTGGCAAACCATGTAATCCTTGCTATGCAGCAGGACTGTGCATCAGACCTTCAAATGGCTTCCTGAAATCTAGGACTGTAATCTCAAAGACTCATTCACTTAAAAGAATGCACTTGGTATTTTATTATATAAAGTCAAACCCTTTGTCTTCGTCCGCTCATTTGCTCTTTATTGAACTACTTCTGTGAGACTTGCTTCCTGTCCTCTTTGCTGTGACAGTATCTCTGTAAATACTTACTTTGGCATAAAGTTTCTCTGTATTATAGTCACTTCAGGATAACCTGTATACCACTTAACTTTTATAGGTAATGTTCTCCTCTGAGAGTAATCCACTACTGCACTTGTACACCTGACATCAGAATGTAATGCTTCATTTATTTTTCTTTAATGTTATCAGTACATATATCCTGACAAACTGGCTCCCACAAGGCAAGAAATCCGCTCTCAACCTTTGTGCTGTGTGGGGGAGAGGTACTTAAATGTTCTGATGTTATAGTTTGTCTAAAAATACGCTGAGTGCAAATGGATAAAGATGTTTCTTGCACTGATTGGTATTTGGTCATCTGGTTTTAATTTGGAAAATGTTCCGGGATGTTTCCCTGTAGCTTGGTCCTGAGGTGAAGTATATGTTCAATTCCTTCAATTCAGATTGTGTAGCATTAAATAAAAAGATTTTGTTTCATAAACAATCTCTTTTCATGAGCACTGAAGAGCTGGAAAGCTGCATCACTAGCGGGGTGGTTAACTTCCATTAGAATTGTATTTTCAAAACTTCATGATGCATGAGTTGAAGATACGTTAAAAACCATCATCTCAGAGGGTATTAGAAGGCGAGGGTGATCCTCTGCTCAGTAAGATCTGTAGCTGCAGTCTCAACTACAGAAATAAATTAAAGCCCTGACTGAATTGTTTTAAGGGATTTGTAAGTATAGGAGGAATGCTATTCTAAATGCAGGAATGATCCTCATTTAGAATATCTGCAATACTCCTTGTACTTAAGAGGTCAGGGGAAGGACTAGGAATTCTCCGTCATCTCTTCCTGATTTGAAGGATGGTACCCTGTTACCTGGCTAAAGACACAGTTGTGCATTGTAATGTGTCTGATTAAAGATAATTAAAACACTGAAATGTAGAATGTCCTATTTCCTGCCTGCTTTTAAAAACAACTATTTCTGCACTTACAAAATTAATTTTCTGGCTGTGGACAGTCCTGGAATGTGAAGCTGTCTTAACTTCACAAGAAAGAAAAATAGGCATGGAAATTTTCCCATGTTCCTTGAGAAAGACTCATCTTTGTGCAGGGACAGCAGTGGGTTCTGACATTGTCAGCACGAGCAGCAGCTGTCATGGATACTTGTGGAGCAACTTTAAAAAGTTACTTTGGATTTTCAGAAGCCCACACCTCTTCTGGGAATCTCTTTTAAGTGGCATCTGAAATGGCATTTTAAGCAAGGCTTAAAAGATTCTGGAAGAAGTCTCATTTTTAGATCCCAGAGTAGGAAGTTAGCATGTGTGATTATGATGAGGCCATCTTGGGGACTACTGTGGAAACAAGTTTTGCAACTTGTGTTACTCAGACTTACTTAGGCTGGTTTCTGTACATCTACCTATCTCTAAGGGTTTCTGGTTCTTGCTATCAAAAAGCAGTGTGAAAAATCTGAAATAGAAGTTGAAGATGGTTGCTACATAGCCTTAAGGAAAGAGTTGGCATTATGCAGTGCTCTTGAAATGTCCCTGGAGACACTTCCTTTTGGTTATTTGCTGTTGAGCTGAAAGCACTTCAGCTCAAGTAAACTAACGATCATAGGCTGTTTTGCAAACCACATAGTAGAGAAGGAATTTGTAGCATTTCTGTAAACTACTGTTTACTGTAGTAAATATTAGTAGTAATATGTAGTAAATACACAACTTACTCTTTACATCTCTATCTATAAACTATTGTAAACTTTTCCCATCTCAATAAGAAGATCTAATAGATGGAATTTCTTTTCTCATCAAATACTTGACGTCTGTTTTGTTTCCTGCTTTCACAGAAACAAGTTGGGAAGTATCTTGCTTTTCTAGAAGTGTGGTCTTCCCAAGGTCTGACTGGTACACTCGATTAGTCCTACAGAATCCACAAACAAAGTAGAGGTCAGCTTGTGTTGCTGTCTACTCAGCCCTGTTCTGCTGGGTGTCATTTGGGGACCCTTGATTTACCTACTTAGACCTTACGGGTTTTGCAGTGGACTTTGAATTGAGCCCCAAAACTCAGCGTTGGACTGCTATTCAGTGTGTGATTTTCCGTGTTCTGTAGCATCACCAGCGATGTTGCTCTAGCCCAGACAGTGAGAGGGTGTCAGGTTCTGTCTGTGGAATTTTATTCTCTGTTTTGAAAATTATTTGGACATTTTTAAATGCGTTGTCTATGGTGCTACAGTTTTCATACAGATAAGGCACAATAGACACCGAGGAGTTGTGTTATCTTGATAGCTTTCAAAAAAAGGGGAATAGGTTGTGTGTGTATTTTACAATTCTCGTTGCTGGCAGTAGGGTTTCTGGGAAAGAAGGAGGTTGTAGTTGTCCCAACACTGTTAGCCGACAGAAATCTGTTCAAGCAGTGTCTCAGCTTTTTCAGGAAGTACGGCACGGCTTTCCTCTAGCAATGCTGTCCATTAAATATATAAAGTTAAGGTCCATACAGCACTTTGATGGCATGGCAAACATTTGTGTGTTCCCTCTTCGTAACTGTTAAAAAATCACAAACAGTGTGCAAAACATTGCTAGATGCTGGAGATCTTTCCAAGGGGTAAAAAATAGGGGAAATCTCAAAAAGTTATCTAGTCTATCTCCTTGCTCTGAGATCAGATCAAATCTGCCAGGTTATGGGTTCAAACTGGAAGAGGGTAGATTTAGACTGGAAATTAGGAGGAAATTCTTCACTCTGAAGTGATCCACTCTATTGTGGATGCTCAGTCCCTGGAAGTGTTCAAGGCCAGGTTGGATGGGGTAGTGAGCAACCTCTAGTGGGAGGGGTCCCTGCCGTGGCAGGGGGTTGGAACTAGATGATCTTTAAGGTCCTTGGCAACCCAAACCTTTCTATGATTCTATGAGACTGTAACTAGCAAGCGTTTCTCTAACTCTTACAAGCTTCCAGCGAAAGGGATGCCATGACCTTGTGAGCAGCGTGTACCACTGTTGAACTGTGCAGCTGGAGCGGTATCACAGCACGAGTTAATACCTGCAAGTTAAGTCAATTACTTACTGTTCTTATTAGCAATAGATGTGATGAATAGTGCCCTCCTTTGAACATTGCTATCGTGTTCTAGTCTTTTAAGTAAGCCCAGTTAATTGCATCACTTTTCGTAGGTCACATCTTCTAAGTCTAGCAATTGCTGGTTGCCTCTCTGGATCCCCTCCAGTTTGACTGTGCTCTTAAATCATGTGGTCCCAAATGTGACCCAGAGTGCAGGCCAAGGCTAGTTCAGAGTGGCTGGAACAGTGAACTTCTGGCACTCACATACATCAGCGCTGTTAACACACATTGGATTTATATTTGCCTTTTTGTAACAGCATCACATTGACTCACATTCAGTTCCTGGTCTGCAAACATCCCAGATCCATTGTGGTACCACTAATAATCTCCATTTTGCGCTTATGTATTTAGTGTCTGCATACCTGTCTCTTACAGATCTCGGGCCAAATTTATCAAGGTATCAGCATTCTAGACCTATCTTCTGTGCTGTTTACTGTCCATCCAGGTGGATGTCATCCATGGGAAAGTCTTGCACATATCCTCTTTTGCTCTATAGTCATGAGTTGTTCACGAGGACACGGAATGAAACAGATCCCAGGCAAAGTCTTGCAGGGTCCTGCTTGAGTATCTTCCCAGCTTCCTGGTGGGTCTTCGGTAACTGCTTTTTAAGAGCATTTTGTGCTGCTGTGATTCTCCTTATGGCTGGTAGGAATTGGAGCCCAATATTTCACCTGAGAGAACTTCACAGAGTGACGATGTCAAAGGCATTTACAGCAACAGGGAGATTTGGGATCTTGTGCGCCTGTAGCCACCAGGCCGGTTTCCAGGAAGAAGGAGATGGATGACGGTGGGGTATAGCATACTTTGTTCTGACAAATCCACATGGGCTGGCTGTTGTTAGGTTACTTTTCCGTTTGCATTTACAAATTATTCTAGCCTTTTTCCAGGTTTAGATTGACTGACAGAGTCCCCTTTTCTTTTTAAATTCCTTGTGCCTGTCTCACTGCTCTCTTGGACTCTTTCTGTGCTCTTCAAGTCCTCTAAGAGCAACACTCATTGTCCACAATGACATAGCTGATTGCTGGAGCATCCTAGGATAAGAGTAATCTGCTGTTGCCAGCTCAAATACCATCTAAGTCCTCTGAATGCTCAACTTACTCTTTCAACTTCTTAACATGCTCTGTTAACTTTTGACTGAAGTAAAAAGTGCTGTTCATGGCTTATTTGCAAATCTTATGTTTCCTTCCTCATCAGATCATCTACATAACTTTATCTTTCCAGGTATTTACACCCTTTGCACCTGCCTTTTAGAACTCAGCTGTTTTTTGACTCTGATAATGGGTTTGTTACTTTATTGACTTCTGAGCCATCTAAAACCCAGTCACCTGTCTGTCTCTCAGGAGCCACACTAGCTTATATGTTACAACACACTGTGCAACCGCTGAGGCCAACTCTTTGAAAATACTTTTTAGGCTTTCTGTTGGTTTTTTTTGCACAGTTTGCTCACCATGAAGCTGTCAGAAGCTGTATGTATTCCGTCCTGATCAGTTCATGGTCCCAAACATGCCAGAGCTGGAAACTTCTCATTACCCACACATTGGCAGTGAGGAAAACCCTACAGAGTGGGCTGGCGTGATAAACCTCCTGTGTGTACAATAGCTGTTGTGCTGTATATAAACTGATAGGGCACCAATTAGAGTAAACGCTTGAGTGACTTTTCACCAGGCATCATTCTGACCACTTCTTCCTCTGGTTTTCAAGACCTTCCCCATTCTTTTCCGTATGGATGCCGATGCCATCCAACCCCTCACAAGAATATATCGTCTCTGTCTTCTTCATCTTTTGTTCACCAATAACGGGCTAATACCCAAGCCACCTTTGTGTCTTACACGGTGCTTTGCACAATGAAAGTATGCCTGGAAAACAAATGCATGTGAATTGTATTGCGTACTCTTAGGCCAACAGGATGGGCCTTACGTTTTAGCTTCTTATTTCTATTGTGCCTTCAAATTCAGTAGCCATTGCCTGCTGATAGGTTTAACTCTCTTTTGGTATATACATGTTTTCTTTAGCTGTAAAAGCTTAACTGCAGATTTTGCAATAAAATGGTTGCTTTATTTTGAATCATTTCTGGATCTTTTGAAGGATGAAAACAGAGTATTTCTTTTCAACCAAAAGAATAATTGAAGAATAGTATTTTCCGGAAAATAAAAGTTTAAAATGTTTGTATATGTCCTGCTGGCATTCAGAATTATAATTATGGTTATTACTCACTTTCTGTTAGCTTAATGCAGCAGCAGTTTCTGTTGTTGAAGGAGAGACAATTCAGATTTGGTATCACAGCGGGCTGTGTGCAGTACAGGAACAGACCAGAATAGTCTTTGTGCCATGGAGCTCCTTCCCTCTGCACAGAAACAGAGGGAAAAATCATTTACATTTGTGACTAGATTTCACTTGCTGTATTTTGTACTTGGAAAGTAAATTCAGATTGTTTGTGATCTTAGAAAAATTGCTTAACCCTTAGATACATTTTCTAATGGGTGCCTAGTGCAGCTCTTAGCTCTTACCAGATCAATGCTAGAAAAGAGTATTTTTCATAATGAGGTCTAAGAAACACCATGTTAAGAAAGGCTAAGAAATAGTACACAGCTGCTTTTTGTTGCTGCAGTAAATCATTCAAAGAATTTGCTATTATGCATCTTGAAGGCAAGAGCTGTTATACAGCTGAAAGAATGTGATACTGTTTGGATCATAACTGCCACTGGCAAACAAGGACAACTTTGCAGCCTCTGGACTGCTTTCTAAATGGACAAAGCAGGCCTGTATTTTTCTCAAGTAATAATTGAAATCTGCACCACTGAAGTCAGTAGGAACTTTATTTTGTCATATGCTAAGTATTCACATACATGCACAGAAAGCTGCTAGCTTGAACACCTTTGTAAAATCTATACCTCACGTATGTTACGAAAATCAAACTGACCTCTGTCAATGAGAAGACAATATCTGCATGTCTAGAAGATGCAGTAGTCTATCCTAGAAAACACGTAGTGCTGTACCAAGACAGACTTCACAAACTTTAGTTGATAAAGTCGTAAGATGTTTTTGGACTACAGTCACTGTCGATCCTCAACATTTCTCCCGCTATTTGATCATAAGCCCTTTAATCGGGAACACTGTGTGGGCAGTATGACCCTGTGGATCTCACAGATGCTAGTGCCCTATGGACAGAGATTTGGAAACCACTCTCTTAGACACTTCTGAAATTAATTGTCCCTCTTGCTTACTCTGTGGCTCCAGGCATTTTCTCAGGACTCAAGCACCACTGTGTTGCCGCCCTCCTTCCCCACTTGGGGTGGGTGACTGGGTAGGGGCACAATCATGTAACAATAAAATTGTCAGTGTAAAACTACTAACTGTTAATACTCCCTTGACCGCACCCTCTATTTTTTGTCAGTGGTGGCCAGACTTCACCTTTCACTCCTATAGAGGGATAGAAGCAACCTCGCATCTGCAGAGGTGTTTTCTGAGGCTTCTACTCCTGAACGCCAGCCTGCCTTCCTCTTGAAATGAGGCTCATGGAGCCACATGAGCAGTGTCACTAGTTGCGTCTAGCTGGCCCAAGCCTGAACTATGAGAACCATTGGCCAAAGACAGCCGAATTTGCAGAAAGGGAGAGATCTCAAAGGCAATCTGGTTGTTCCTATTTGTGAAAATAGGCAGCTGGGTAGAGGAAAGGCACTCTGTGTCATTATGGGGGAGAGCAGCAGGTTACAGCTGCAAAATAACATCCCACGATGCTTGACACCAGAGGAACACTTGAGAAATGCCCAAAACACAAGACAAATGTCCATTGCTGCTTGTATTTCTTTATTCAGGAAGGAGAATTCTTGCTGAAGCACGTGCTACTGAGCTTGCTTTGTATCAGAGCCTGGGCTATGACTTTATGGGCAGCAAAGCCGTTTTTAGCTCTCACTGCCTGGGGTGAGGTGGTTCTTCTGCCTCCCTCTTCCTTCCCCTGTACCCAGCTGCAAGACCCAGCATCACCCATGTCAGGTGCTTATTGGGCACTTCCATGAGCTAAGTCAACCCAGCAACCCAACAGAAAAGGATCCCTTTGACTTTTTCCAGGCAAGCGAGCAAAGCCAGCCCCTGGAATAGTCTGACAAAGCAAGGTGCCCATGTGGGGAAGCTTGTGGTTGGGAGCAGGGAAGGGGCAGGGTCTGTATTTCTGTATGAGATCAGCAAAGACAGCTTTGCCTTGAGAGCTGCCCTGCGTGAGGAAAGGAGGAGAGGGAGAGGTGGGATCCCAGTCAGAGACTGTAAGAACAGTTGAGTGTGTGTTTGCTTACATTAAGTGTTTGATTTTGAGCACCTGAGGCTGGTTCAGAATTGATTGATTGCTAATGATGGTCAAGATCCATTTAAAGGCAATAAACTAACAATGCCTTGAAGATATTGTGCTTTATGTGGCATCTGTGACATATTTTGCAAGCACCAATACAGCATCCCTCTAGCTAATGTGGCAATGAATGTGCTAAGAGCATGGGGGATTTTTTTTTTTCCTCTTCCGTCCCTCCTTGTTGTGGGTATGTCTTTACCAGACCTCCATATGCTACATTGATCTTACTCAGATACTTATCTCTCCAAGTACTCTTGAACAGCCCTTCTCAGGAAGGGAAGAACTGGATGGAAACTTAAACAAAGCTGATGCTGAGACTTCATGGTCATCAGGGAAGTTTATGAGCTGCTTCTGACCAGAATTTTACTCCAGCAGATCACTTGCTGTGGAGCTGGCAGGGAGAAAAAGGAAGTCCTTCCATTTCCAGGTGCCTCCATGGGAGGAAGTGAACAGGAAAGCCCGATGAAGCAGTCATCATTCAAGAGCAGACTAGAACAGAGGAACAGGAACATTGAAAAGTGCCATCGAAAAAACAGAGGTCAGCCATGAACTCAACAGCTAAAAAGGGTGCTGGTTCCTAGAGTTTCTTTGCAAATGGCTCTGGCTCTCAGGCAGGTATAAGATCTACCAAGAGCTCGCTGGCTTAGTTGCTAAAACTGATTATGAGAAAGTATTGAAATGTTATTCCTGATGAAGGTTAGTTGTCAGGCTTCTTAAAACAAGTAAAGCTGTTCCTAGCCCCTAGAGAGTGAGTGGAAGCAGATTATAGTGAAACAGATGGTGCAGAATTTAACTTAAAATCAAGATTCATCATTATTGAGACTGGTCTGTCTCAAGCCACGCTTCAGGCAAACTGGTATGTGGAGACATTAAATAAATAATCCCTTGGTTCAATTTCTTAGTTACCAGATTTCAGAGTGCTAGGCACATCACTTATTTTTGAGATTGGCATCCCTTGCTTTTCCTAAGCTATAGTAAGCCCCACCTATTTTAAGAGGTGGATCCAAATCTGTGGATTTATATTGTGTAGAATCATAGAATCATAGTATGTTTTGGGTTGGAAGGGACATTTAAAGGTCAGTTAGCCCAACTGCCCAGAGGGAGCAGGGACATCTCTAAGTAGATCAGGTTGCTCAGAGCTCCATCCAACCTGACCTGGAATGTTTCCAGGGATGGGGCTTCTACCACCTATCTGGGCAACCTGTGCCAGTGTTCCACCACTCTCACTGTAAAACATTTCTTCCTTCTATCTAGTCTAAATATACCCTCTTTTAGTTCAAATTCATTACCCTTCTGCTAATTTAGTTAGGTATCTCAAAACCAGCATTATTACTTAAATTCTTTTTGCCTTCCAGTGTCTACCATTTCTGAGCCTCTCCATTCTTACAGCAGACTTTTCCTTATCCCCATTTCCAACCAGCTTTCCAGGAGAGCTGTATAAGTCTTTCCTCTTCAAAAACATGAGTCAGCTAACATTTCTACTCCCAATAACTCCTCAATCTGCCTCTTTACTGTGGAATAAATCTCAGCCCCTCTCTGACATTTCCACATTAATGTCTAGCCAAAAGCTGTAGCTCCCTACTACTGAAAGAAAACCCTTAACCTTTTGCCTGCAGCTCTTCACCCCTTACTCCTTTCTCCATTTCTACTACTGTGTTGTTCCTTTGGGTTGTATGTGAACCCTAGGCTTGGTTTGGGTCTCCACCTAGATCCCTTCATACAAATTAGTAGTTTGGCTGATTCTTTTGCCTTCCCTAGTCAATGCTTTTTTTCCAGGTCCTTGACATCTCTTTTTGTGCAGCTCCCTTCCTCTAATGTATAGCCGTAATATCACATATGCTGCCTGGCCCTGCTCATTGCTTAGAGTGGCCATCCAGAGAGCTGTCCAAAAGATCGTTATCCTTATCTGTTGCTTTCCTGTATTCACCTCCTCTTTGTACCATCCTCACTCTCTCTAGACCTCACTGCCTTTCTTAAAAACCCTGATAGACCCCAGAAGTTGATAGCAGCTGCCAGGCTGCTCCTGCTGTTCTCCTGGTCTCTGTTCTTGCTATTTCCCAGCATCTCCCCACCTGCCCATACCCCATTGCTGCCTTTGTAGCATCCACTGGAGGGGGTCTCATGCAGCACTTGGCACAGCTGGCTCTAGCTCTACGGCCAGGGCTCTTTGGCACTTCCCAAATGCACCAGTCACAGCCACACCATCCTTTTTCTCAGATCACATTGACAAGTCTTTCCCCTGCAGAATAGTATCTTGCTTTGACAGAAGTTGTCACAACTGCTAGATGCTGAAACAATTCTTTCTCTGCCTCCTTGTTTTCTTCACTGGATAAACAGTTCATGGACAGCTGAGGGGCTCTCTTGCTCCTTCTTTGCCAAGTTAATAATTTACTCCACAAGGTCATCACTTTTCAGACTACATATTTTGTAATTAGGATTTAGTGCCTTGGCCTGTAGCATCCAAATTAATGCAAAGGCATCTTTTTAAGACCACATTTCCCTCTGCCATGCTTCCTCCTTTCCTGCCCTTCATCACACATGGGACCTTATTTAGTGACAGGGAACTGGCAAATCAGAGACATGAGGACAAGGCTTGGGACCAAACGGGGTGGAGAACAGAACTGCACACCCACAGTCCCCCCACTCGATGCCCTCTGCTCTCTACTTGTGTGATTTTCTGCACATGGTGACCAGGCAGGTTTATTACTGCACTGTGAATGTTTACCTGGTTGAGCTGCCGCAGAGAGGAAGGCTCGGGAGCAGCCCTGACCCACTGTGTCCACCACTCTCCCCACACTTAAAACCACTGTGGTACTGAGCAGCCCTCTCTCTGAAGTGAGAAACCAGACAGCTTCTTAAAAACCCTGGGTGTGTTTCACCACTATGTATTTAACGTAATTAGTTCCCAGGTCAGGGCTTACCAGTCCATGCTTTACTCCTGGTGAACCCTCAACTGCCAACACCTTGCAGATTGGCTTTGCTGAATTTCTAGCATGCCCTGCCCAACCTGTTTACTTCTCCCCCTTTCTCATGCTTCATCATCTCATTTATTTTTCATTTAGTGTCCTTCTGTCTGGAAAGACAGGTCTTGTGTGAGAGGAAATGAGTCCCCAGCTCACTTGCCCTCCTGCTCAGCACGGTGCATAGAGAGAGCGGGCAGTATAAAATCCAAGTGAGGGATCCCACCTACTTAGCTCAAGTGTTGAACACATCAGAGGAATAGGACTTTCTGGATATGGCACTTACATTTTGGCCATCAGGGCAAGAAGCTTTTGCAACCATTACATTTATTTTTAGTGGCATCACTCAGCCACCTCTTGGGATCATTTAGTGTGCTGTAGGCCTCTGTAACTGTCATGCAAAGTGCTGCTTGCATGTTATGTTCTGCTGTATCCTGTATTTTCCAAAGCACAGTTACCTTTTGGGCATGAACAGTCAGGTCCTGGACTTGCTCAGCTTGACTGTGGCTCTGCATAAACACAATTCATATATATCTTGATATGGGGCCATGAATAGTCAAAAACATACTTTAAGTGCTGATTCAATTTCATCTGGAATATGATTACCCCAAAATTTCAAACTTCCATTGCAGGTCGCATCTCTGCCTGCACATACATTTTCCCTTAAAAAAAATCCAAGCTGTTTATAATCACAATTTATAAAGCTATTTTTTCAGTCTTAATCTCTTGCCATTTCAGACAGGGCTACAGGGATATTCCTTCAAGCAGCTACTACAGTCTTCCCCTTCTATGCTGATTTAAATTAGCCAAACAATAACCCCTTCAGTAATTAAAACACCCACAAAAAATCAGAACAAAAAGCTTCCCGTTTAAATCTGTGTTAAACCAATTCATCGGAGTGACATGATTAAAATCTTTGGGCCAAATCCTCCTTGTCCTCTTCATGTAAGCGGTGCTTTTGAGAGCAAAGGGATGAGTGAGAACAGCATTTAGTCCGTACATTAATAATGTATAGCCTTTGACTGACAGGGAACGGGCTGGCAGAACAAATGAAAGCACCCTGGGGTAAGAGGAAGAAAGCCTCAGCTTGCTGCTACAAACTGCACGGGCATAAAAGTACATTTTGTTCCACTATTAAATAAGGAGATTTGGGATATAATACTGTCTCCTTCTGCAGCCCTTCCATTTTCTGCTCATGGCAAAGAGGATAAAACTGTCCACAGCTGTAATTGTTCCATCCAGTGCTCACATGCCTGGGCGAATTAATCGTGATCTGCAAAATCTACTCCTCTTAGCTGCAAAGCAGCACGCTTTTGTACCATGAACATCTACTGACCTTTGAGTCCAAGTATACCAAAGATTCTGTCCTTTGTATCCCAGCGCTGCGCCTTGCGAAGAAGCCGGCTTCTCAGCTGGGGTAGCTCACAGTGGACAATCCAGAGCCTTCTTATCTCACCTAGCTCTTTCCTGGTCAGAAAGGCATTGCTGTCTTTCTTTTAATTAAGCCATTTGGGAGTGGATCCATGGAGATAAGAGCCACAATACTATGTGAGCATCCCCAAACCCCGTGGCTGTGGCGTGGGCAGGACACGGTGCATGGGTGCCTTTGGTCAGTGGCACGGGGCTGCCACTGTCCAGGAGCGGATGGAGCCAGCACCCAGCCTTCGTGGCTTCATCTCTACATTATGTCTTGAGGGGTTTAATGTTCGTTCGAGACAGATTTACTACTTTCCTTCATTTGTGGGTTGGTTTGTTTTTTTTTTTTGCAAGAGGAATTCTAGGCAGACATTACCTGATGAATTCAATCATATGAGGGAAACAAAGCAGATTCCAGGAACAAATTACCTCAAATCTAGCACAGTGTAGTAACGCTGCACTTCTACCATCCTTCCAGCAATTCCATAGTGATTGTTGTAGTTAGAATGAATTCACAGTGTTCCTGTCTAGCTACTGCCATGCAACTCCTCCCTGTTTGTTCCTGGGCTGTTTCTCTGGATGGTTTTTGTAATCTTACTGTACCTGGTATTTTTCATGTCTCCAGAGCAAAGCCAGGAACTCCTGCACCAGTGCTGAGGATAGCCAGGGAGGGAAAGTGTGCTGGTTTGGGCTGGGATAGGGTTAATTTTTTCCATAGTAGCTAGCATATGGCTCTGTTTTGGCTTTGTGCTGAGAACAGCATTGATAACACAAGGATGTTTTCATTCCTGCTGAGCAGTGCTTACACAGAGCCAAGGCCTTTTCCGCTCCTCACTGCACCCCACTGATGAGTAGGCTGGGGGTGCACATGAGGTTGTGAGGGGGACACAGCTGGGACAGCTGACCCCAACTGACCAGGGGGATATTCCATACCATGGGACATCATGCTTAGCATAGAAAGCTGGGGAAAGGAGGAGGAAGGGGGGATATTTGGCATGATGGTGCTTGTCTTCCTAACTAACTGTTACATGATGGAGCCCTGCTTTCCTGGAGATGGCTGAACACTTGCCTGCCAATGGGAAGTGGTGAATTAATTCCTTGCTTTGCTTTGCTCGTGTGCACAGCTTTTGCCTATTAAACTGCCTTTATCTCAACCCATGAGGTTTCTCACTTTTAACATTTTGATTCTCTACCCCATCCCACCAGGGGGGAGTGAGTGAGTGGCTGTGGGGGACTTAGCTGCCAGCTGTGGTTAAACCACAACAGTGAGTCAGCTTTTCACTTCCAATCATAAAATTAAGGCTCAGTAAGCAATGCAGACCTGCTAATCAGGGTAAGCACATTGCCATTTCCTTGGTCTTGAGTACCCAATTTCTACCATGATATAATTATTACACTACAATATTAAAAGAAGCTTGTATGGATGGTTTACAGGTAGGACAATGCCCTCATGCTTGGGCTCCCCTTCTGCAGAGCAGCTGAGCAGGCCTGTTCACAGCTGCATTTCTTCCCTGGCTTGCATCCATACATGGTCATTGCTGGGACACGTGCCGAAGGCCAGCTTGTGGGAATGCCTGCAGCCATTGATCCCTGTGAGTGGACTGGGGCTTCCACAACCAGGAGGACAGCAATGTGTACAGGACAGGGATGCAACTGCCCCAGGTGACATGGGAGGTCACTGGGGTGAGGTGGGCACTGTGAGGGTGGTGAAAAAATAATGCCCTGACTGGTTAGAGATGAATATGTAACATTATAAATTCTTTATAAGATGTAAGAACCACTAAGAAACAAAAGAATGTGTAATCGTAATGTGCACTAGTTCCCATCCTGTCATTTCAAAGCTTTCTTGTTCAACAGCTGAAAAGCAAAGTGCTGTGGTTGAGCTCTTTTCTGGAGAAACAAGAGAAAATACAACCCCAAAATGCACTGCTTCCCAGCCGATGGGGGGCTCAGGAGGTATGGGGGAGATGTCTCCTCATGGGGCTTTGGTCCTGTACTGATTGTGACAATTAATTTGGAAAAGACTTGACTTTTAGAAAGTTAGTGTATATTCAGGGCATGCTCCTGAAGTCTGAATGGCTTTAAAGCATGACCTAAACTCCTGGTTTTCACAGAATCACAGAATCACAGAATTGTTATGGTTGGAAAGGACCTCCAGGGTCATCAAGTCCAACCTTCTCCCAGCATCAC